>QTSX02000293.1:0-81715 GCA_014839935.2 Entomophthora muscae | reverse complement strand
ATAAGCACTAGTCCACAAACAACTTTTCACACTGACAATATTGTAAAATGAAAAAAGAGCCAATAAAATTCATTTGTTCTTGGGTATCAAAATCTCTTTAAATGGCCCTTTATATCACAACAATTCATTTTAAATGTGGCTCCTGATTGACTTTAAGGTTATTATCATAGTTTTGGATTCCTATCACAGAAAGTTACTTTAAACACAATAATCATATACTTTACTAATGTAAAATAAAATAAAACAAACTAAAAACAAACCTGTTGTTATTGAAATACAATGGGCTGCCCCAGAAAAGCTTAAAAATAAAATACCTTTATAGATTCTGATAAAAAGCACAATAAAAATAAATTATTACATAAAAATAAACAAAGTATGGATAATAAAGAAATAAAACAAACATGAGAAAAAGGAAGAAGAGAGTATTAAGATCATATTGAGTTTATTTGGGTGTAAGGGTATATAAAAAGTGGGGCAATAATGAAAGAAAGAGCAATGGAAAAATATAAGAAGATGCTGAAGGAATTCAATACAGAAGTCACAAAATCAAAGAAACAGGAACAAGAATTAAAGCTAAAGTCAAGGCAGCAGTTTTTACTAAGGATAAAATCACAAAGGTCAACACCAAGTTTCTGCAGCCTAGGATGCCTAAAATGATCAATAAGATCATAGAGTGTCTTTTCAATGTTCAGAAGACAGTAGTTAAAGAGCTACAGTTCAAATCACAAGTCCTCACTATGTCATTCATTTGGGTTGATGACCCAGAGATGTTTTCACACCTCAAGACCACCAAGAGGGCCTGAAAAAACAGCAAGTAGATGGTCACACAACTTATTGCACCAAAAATAGTCTGGCTAGAAGAAGCATCCAGGAAGAAAGCAGCTAAATAATACACTACAAAATAACAGTAAAATAAAATTTACCTTTTTTGAAGTAGCTAACAGTGTCATCCAGAGGTTTTTGTCCTGTATGTCCATGTGATATTCTACATCAACTATTCCAGGCATGTGAGCCACCAGCTGGTCTTGACCCCTCCTTTAATCTGAAAACCAAGGAAAGAATAAGTAGGACATACACTATGCCAAAAGTGTGTTTAAAGAGATAAGGGAAGACGCTGACACATTGAAATGAGCAGTTATAATTTAAAAGAATACCCAATTAGTATGCCTTGACCTGGTTTTGATTGGTAGTGTTAAATGTAAACTTTACCAAGCTTGTGTGGGATGTCTTGATAACACTCCCATTCAAGAACATACCAGAGATAGAGAAGTACCAAGGAGCTATCAGATTATTTTTTCTAAATAACATATGCTATCTTATCTGATGAAGAGCTTTGTGGGTGTTGTGACCTAGCTCCTAGTTGCCAACATGACTGCTGTAAAGAAGACAAGGGTTCTTCTGGAAAACTTTGGGATGTCATGAAGTGCCAACAAGATGGAGATAACTGCCACTTTAGAGGTCACATTCTTCAATACCAAACATGAAAAAATATTATTGTGATGTATAATAAATTATGCAATTTTACAGAGTCCTTTGTTAGGCAAAGACTCCATCTTTTTTATTTGGGGCCCCTATTTTACTTCAGAATGGGCACAAGTAAGAAAAATTTGATAGTGTGTCACTTGAAGTTGATGTTGTCAAGCTGGCAATGAACAGAAAAAGGTTGCCCCAGGTTATAATTTGATTGACTATGTGATCCAAGATGCCCTTGTCCTGACTGGAATCTACAGGTTTTCATTCACACCTAAAAAGCTGTTATTGAGCTTCCACCTAATAATTCTCACTTTTAAAAGCTGCCAAAAATAACTCAATCAAGGATTATTCACCATCTACAACGGAGACAGTGTTTTAACTTTATCTTCAGGTGCTGGAATAATGGCAAACAATTATTGCCAATCTTATAAATATTTATGCTTAAAAATTATATGTTATCTCTACTTTTAAGTTTTAATTTTTAATTTTTTAAAGAATCTGAATTTAAAATTTTATTCAGAGAAAAAATTGTAAAGCACCAAGCCATAAATGAAAAATGATTATATATTTATATATTATAACTTAAATATGTTAATTAAACAAACAATAGATTAAATACATAAAAATATTAAATACAATTCAATATATTTACTTTGATAACTTTTATACTGGGCTGGCTATATCTATTACTTTATGGTCTGGAACTTGAATACATATTATATATCAAAATACACAGCTTTTAAAATAAGATAATAAATTGATGTTACTTGGCATAGCTAACACAACATATATTGACTGGACAATTTCCAATTTAAAAAGCATAAATAAGTAATAGAACCAAGAAAAAATTAAAAAGCTCAAGTAAAAATAAAACAAACTCCTAAAAAATACATTAGAAGATATAGTATAAGCCTTTAAATTGATTGGATGGTTATCAAGGCATATAAAAATATGCATTTCAGGTTGGGCATAAAACTTCACTGCTACTTCTTATGGAAGAGTATATGCCTCAACCTGCAGCAAACCAAATTAGGCCTCAGGCCCAGTTGGATCACTGTTTTTGGCAACTTGCTTGAGCCACCCAAAGATATCTTCATTTTGGATTTAGAAATGGGGAGTATGGGGAAGAAATAAGATGCACATATGCCCTGTAGCTAATTGCTGCTACCACATTTATGGCCTGGAATTTATTTTTGGGATTTTACTCATAGCATCAGCCACCTTGTGGAGTACAACTGTATCTGATACAGTGATGTTGGTGAGCACTGAGCTTGTGAGCCTGAGGTACTTTTGGAAAAAGCAGATAAATTCTATAAAGGCCCTGCTATTACAGAATACATTAATTATGTGTTATGTATCATTACATTTTGGATCAAGGAGTGCCATCATAGAATAGGCAGTGATGTGGACTAGTGCAAATTGAGATGCTCTGCCTTTGGAACATTTGGGACATATTCATATGTATTGGGCATAGATGGTGTAAAAGCTGATATGTAATCTTAGTAGAGATTGAACTTGCCAACTTTGGTGGCCTTTCTGGCTAGCTTTGAAACTCTGGGGTTTATGCTCTACTTTCTTCCTAACTGAGTTAACTTGGCTGGTTGTTGCTTTTGTGCAACTTTGACGTAGCCTTCTGAATCATTAACACCCTATTGAGTGGTAAATTGTGTTGTGCTGGTTCTGGCTTTGACCCACAGGAGCATCTTGATCAAGTTGCACACCAACTGTGTTGTTGTTGGTTTCCCTCCATTATATTATATGATAAGATCCTAACTCAAGCTAAACTAAGTTACAGCTCAGGTTATATGAGTTGTTTTTTATGCAAATATGGTTCTTGGATTTTATTACACATTGCCCAACTACCTGTTCATAGTTTTTATATATCTTGATTAGTTATTTTATTGGTTTTACACAACCTCTCTTAAAGCTAACCACTTATCTTACAATAAGTTTCTAAGATTTTACAGAAGATCTAGGTAGCCAGAACAATATTTTTATGGTGTCAGGGCCCAGATTGCCCTGGACAGTCAGCTGGCCTCCATAGAGTTGAGAAAACCCACAGTGTGGGAACCCGTACAAAGCATCTGCCAAGGCAAGAAAACCCCCCTTTTGACTAGAAAATAGCCCAGGATTTGAGAGGCACACAAGCCTCAAATCCCTGGCTTTGATCCTATTATTGAATTTGGGCCTCTCACCTATCAGGAAACTATACATCAGGAGCGCAATTGTTTGATTGCACAATCATGCGCTTGATTAGTTGTGGTAACTATAAATAACTGTAGCAATTTGGCATGCTGCAGTTCAACAAAGATTCATGTTATAGCAGCCAATGAGCTATCAGCCCCTTGCCCAAGTACGCAGATTCCAGTAAAAATTGCAAATTCAACACCAAATGATGCCATCAGTTCCCTGGTGGCACAAAAGGCCACAGAGAATCAATTAAGTATAAGTAGTGAGGGGGAGAAGCCCTCCTCAATGTTGACATCTTAAATAAAGCAAGTTTATGCCCAGAAACCATTATCTTATTGCAGGAATTATTTATTTTTGCTCCAATTTAATTATTCTCTTCACATCTATTTGTGAAGCCACATCACAATACAATCTTGCCTACCCATATCCACCTGGCTATACTCCTGCAACCTCTGTCTGTCTTCCCTGCGCCCTTGACATGGAGTATTATCACCCTCACCACCTGGATCTTTCACCTAAAATGAAGGAGATTCCTGCTGTTCCCCCCCCTGCCCAATGCGCCTCCCGCCCAGGACTTAAGTAAGTTGGGGTTTGTCTACATCACAGTATTGGGGCTGGCCAGCCAGGTCATGCCCCATACTGGGAGTTGGCGCCCCTTTGCTACCGCTGTCAACTATCTGGTCCGTATTGCGCCTATTGTGTACATGGCCTTCCAGGCCTGGCCCGCCTCCTCTGTGGGAGCCCAGTCATATTCTTGTATGGGCTGTGACATATGGGTTATGTTTCAGATTATATGACTTATTTTATATAGCTGAATAACATGATTGTTTGCAGCTAAATTTTCTCAACACCTGTGTAGCTCTATTTGTGGGTGGAGGTACCAATGTAGCTCTCTTGTAGTTTGAGTTTTAAACCACTGCAGCTGGGCATACTTCTCATTGATTTACACAGTAAATACATGGGTCATTATTTTCTTGTTATGCCTAAGCGCCACAATGATTATTTTATAACTTAATCAGATTATTTATATTCAAATTATTTAGAAAGCTTAAAATATAATCAATCCTAAATCTTTAATTGGTCTTGAGCTCAGATGAATTTTTTTAAAATAATTCATTAATTTTAGTATTGAAAATTGCAACATATAATATTAATGAAAATATCTTAGGTGCTACTACAAACTTCAAACCAAAAATATTTATGATGGGTTGCATGGGAGAGTAATAGCAGCGCCAAAGCTATAAATGCTATTACCCTATCTTTGGCTTATCATAAATATTCTTAATTTTTTTCAGAAAAAAAGTTGTTGTTTTTGAAAGACTAATCACTCTATTTGAAATACACCTTCTAGTAAGCTGCCTGACTTCATAAATTTGTCCTAATACACCACTAGCATCTTTTGATATTTTGTTTCTCTGATAGTATCCCATGATTTCAAATGATAAGTTATCTCAGAATATTCTGATAAACTTTCAAATGTTAGAGGTAAAGTATATAGCTTCCCATCTTTCATCAAATATAAAAGATTAATGTGCAGACTTTTAACTTCAAGCTCTCTTTTTATAGGCCTAACTTTTCTTTCATAAATATAAAAGGATGACTTTTGAGAAATATTTGAGCCTGATAACACTGATTTATATAATTCTTTTCTTTTTTCTTTTTGCTCAAAAATATTTTTAAGATCATTTATATTACTAATATAAAGCTGATTTTTCTCTCTCTTAATGTTTTTAATATCACACCAAAGTGACCATCAACAATGCTTTTTCTGTGACATTCTAAAAATCTATTGTATTTAATAGACCTTCTAATGTATTTTGGTGCCTCTTTAAATAGATAATATAGTAATTCATAGGATCTAAACCAGTTTTACTTATTAGTTCATACTTTTATATTATTTATTTTTAAAACTTATGTTGTGTATATACTTCTGGGAAGTATAATAAACAAAATAAAGGGGAAGATTAAGAAGAGAATGATACTTTATTGAATATAAATATAGCTTAATATATAGTATCATGACAAGCCACATGTTGTCCATGTACGTCATGGAGGGCATGGGGTTTATCTGAGTAATGTTCCTCTTGAGTCACGAGGCTTAATCAAGTTGTGTTCCATTTAGGACCTGGATTGAGGGATCCCCATATTAATAGTTAACTGATAAAGATGCCACTGGCTTATTGGCTGGGCGGTGAACCACTTGGTGAGCTGCTCAGTGATTTACTTGGGGTGTTAATTCCCCAAGAGGGAGTAATCAAAGATGTTGCAACATCTCTCCCTGGGGTTCTGGAAGGTGGAGCCTTGGGGAGCTTCTTGAGGGTATCTGGTACACAGGCCTGGTACTGATCCAGTTTGGCGTTAGAGACAGGAAGTCTTGAATTTTGTTGGGCTGCTCTTGCATTACACAAACAAAGTCAATCATGATGCATACATTTTAGTTTGGTTTGAGCTCTAATCCCTTTGATGAGGTAGGTGTTATTGGTCTTCACCTCCATGACATTGCCTGGTCCACGCAATCCTGGTTCTAATTTGTGCTGGTTGTGGTTGACAACCCAGATCTTGTCTCTGACTTAGAACCTTTCTTGTTGTAATGGGATTGCTTCTTGTTGAGCCCTTTGTTGTTCCATCATCTCTTGGTCCTTTCTGGCTTGTCTTACTTTTGGGTCACTGCTGTCTGGAATCTTCTTGGGAAGTGGCATTTGTGGTCCCATGGTTGTACTGACAAGTGAAGGTTTCTGACCATAGCCAAGTTCATAGGGGCTTTTGCCTGTATTGCAGTTGACTCGTATTCTGTAGACCATAAGGGTGGTTGGTAACATGTCAACCCAGGCTTTTGGATTGTTGGCAGATAACTTACTGAGGGCTTCCACTAGAGAGCCATTTAGTTGTTCTACATGTCCATTTGCTTGGGGGTGATATGGGCTGGCTGTGACGTGTTTTATTCCATTTTTGGCAAGGTATATATTAGTGTCAATAGCTTTGAGTTCAGTGCCTCCATCTGTGATTAAGAGGTCGGGTTTTCCAAACTTAGCTATGATCTCCTTGCCAATGAATTGTCTCACATCATTGCCTTTGTGCTCTTTTGTGGCTTGTGCTATGGGCCATCTGATTGCATAGTCAATGGCTGTGATGATGTAATTCTTGCCCTTGCTTTTACCAGGCATAGGTCCCACAATATCCAACAACCATACCTTGAAGGGCTGTGTGATGGATACAGGTACCACTGATTTGGGTGGAGCTTTGGTTTGGGCGTACTTTTCACAGACCTTGCATTGTTCTAGTACTTCTCTGATATCATCTAGCATGTTGGGCCACCAGTAGCAAGTCTTGAGATATTCATGCAAGTTTCTGCTACAGGTGTGCCCCAAGTCTCTGTGATAGCGGAGGATTGTGTCAATATTTTGTGTTGTTGGAACGTAGGGTACTGTGTCATCATATGAAAGGATTTGGTGGAGGGTACCATATACGTTTTTGAACAGATGTTTGTTCTTGAGGACTTTCTCTTGGATGTCCATTGGTGTGTCAGGTGGGAACCCTTCCTGGAGATTCCCCATGATTAACATGGGCCAGTTGGGGGCACCATCAGTGCAGAGGATGTGTTTATTGTATAGCCTTGATAGGGCGTCTGCAGTAAGCATCTCTCTGCCTGGCTTGTATTCAATTTGCATGGGGTATCTCTGTATGAGAATCATCCATTCAGCTTGTCTTCTTGACAGGTGTTGTAGTGTTTTAAAGAATACCAATGACTTATGGTTGGTGAGTACTTTGAACGTCTGAGCTCCTTCTGGGTAACATTGCCATTTCATGAGACAGTGTATGATGGTGACCAACTCTTTATCGTGTATAGGGTATCTTTGTTTGCCGTCTGATAGTTTCCTGGATTCATATGCCACAGGGAGGAAGTCTTTTTGGGCTGTTTGGATACAGAGGACTCCTCCTATGGCATAATCCAAGGCTTTGGTTTCTAACTCATACATACCCTTGCAGTTTGGGTATTGCAAGATGGTGGTGGTCACCATGTGTTCTTTTAACTGGCGGAAATGTTGATCTTTCAAAGGTGTCCAGAAAAATTTGGTTGTTTTCCCTGTGATGGCTGATAGGGGAGCTATTAGGGCGCCCCAGTCAGGGATGAACCTGTGTACATACGCTACCATTCCAAGGAAAGTGCGGAGTTTGCTCTTGTTTCTTGGGGCTGGAATTTCTGTTATAGTGTGTATCTTGTCTGGGCCGGGCTTGATGCTGTCCTTACTAATGATGTGACCAAGGAAAGGGAGTTCAGTTGAGAAGAACTTGCATTTGGATGGTTTGGAAATTAGTTGGTTTTCCTGCAAGGTGCAGAGGACTGCGCAGACGTCTTTTCAGTGTTGTTGTAGGTTGGGACTATAAATGATGATGTTGTCCAGCTAGATGATTGCTCTTTTCCTAATGTGTTCCTTTAATACTTCATTCATTAAGGTTACAAAGGTACTGGGGGCGGTTGTCATGCCAAAATTGAGGATAACACATTCAAAGGATCTGTACTTAGTCTGAAATGCAGTCTTTGGAATGTTTTCAGGTTTCACGCAAATTTGGTGATATCCTGCTGTCAAATCAATTTTTGTGAAGATTTGGGACCCCCCCAGGGCATCAAAAAGGTCATCAATTAGGGGAAGGGGATACCTGTTCTTTATTGTGACCTTGTTGAGGGCCCTGTAGTCTGTGACTAGGCAGAGCCCTCCATCTTTTTCACCACAAAGAAGACAGTGGCACCAAAGGGTGATTTTGAAGGTCTGATGAGGCATTTCTTGAGTGCTTCATCAAGGTAGGCTTTCAGAGCGTCGTCTTCTTGCGGTGTGAGGTGGTAGATGGGTTGTGCTTTAGCCACACTATGTCATGAATGACATTTCAATACTTGTATTGAAAACCCAAGAGTTAACCCCCGGTTCCCAGGAGGCGGATCCAACCCGCCAGACCAGTCCAGGACCCACCAATCCATTAAAAGACAGGCTCAAATTGGTAAATTACTCTGCGTTCTGCCGGCCTACTACAGAGGACCCTCCAAAGATCTCTTGAGTCACACAAAGTGGACGGGGGACTGCCCGCTTGTTAAATTGCAAACCCAAGTTAACGAGTTACTCCGAGACCCGCCAGCCCCCCAGAGACCATTCCCCAAATAGTCAGCAGATTGATGCCAACCTTGGGCCACCAAAGAACCAAACCTATGCAGAGGTTGCAACTTGCCTTAAGGAGGTTAAGACAAAACCTATTTTTAACCTTGTCAATGGCCACCAGCAACTGCCAGTCTCCCGCCCAGAAGGGGTAGTGCAATTGGACTACTCAGGTGACATAGCAAACAGTGGCGGCAAAACAAAGTGTCGCCTTTCTGATTTGCCAGAACAAGCACAACCTGGATCTGCCGCCCTCAAGACCCCAAGCCAAGACCCACGCCCTGCCAGTGCCTTATCTGCAAACCTGAACCCTGCAAAATTGAAGAAGCAAAGTCCCAGGGTATAAAAACCCTGGCGGTACGGCAAAACCCCCATCATCATTTTCAATAATAAAGTTTTATGAACCTTTGGTTTGAACAAATCTTACCCTATCTAGTCTTAGTGATCTTCCATCTTAATCCCAGTTGAGTAAACCGCCAGGCTGCTGCCCTCCCCCAAGACCAACCTGCCAAATTGCCCCAGGCATTATACTGTCCCCTGGGAGCCCCCTTTGGACCTGTGCATTTTACTGAATACCCCCCCCCAACCCAGCCTATTCAGATTACAACTTGGAGACTATCCTCATTGCTGACCCCTTGGCCAGGACTAGAGAAACCAAATACATAGGACACAAAGGAAAGTGGTACAAAAGGCCGCCAAGATTGTTCAAAGACAAGTACAATTATCTGCCTGCCTACTTTGTTCCTATGACTCCTCCCTTAACCCCACAACCAGACCACCTGCTGGAACCTACTGCCGCAACTGAGACTACCTCTACCCAACTGTTTGGAGTACTCTACATTAATTTGACAGGATTAGTAGATTCTGTGGTCCCCAACTCCGGACCCTGGTCCTTACTCGGGCGTTCTGTATATTATATTATCAAGTTAGTACCCATTCTATGGTGGGCCTTACCCGCCGGCTTGGCCGCGCCTCACCCTGAGCCGCCCAACGCCTCTACCTTTGACTGGCTTCCTGACATTTTGACAATCTTTTACAAACACGGTAACCTGGGCCCCAAGATGTTATTAACACTTGGGGCAACTTGTATGCTCTTTTTTGTGATAATCACTTATTACACCCATAAGGCAATTACCTCCCTGATACTCCCATGGATGAAGAACCAACCCGCCAAAGAATTGAAAGACCCTGCACCTGGTGCAGAACCCCAGAACCTGTCCACATCACAAGTGCAAAATGTGATAGTGAACCAGACCACAACCAAAGTGGATATGCCCCAGATGGGCAAACTTACCTTAGAAGAAGCCTGCCAAGCCATGCCAGTCCTCCGCCTCCACTTCCAAACCAATGCCAACGCCTACACCAGTGACACTGCAAAAGTCTTGGGGGTGGCCGCCATGCTATCAGGAGACACACTGGATTGGTTTGGGAAGGCCACCGCTGAAGATGTTGAATTTTGCCTTGACTATTTGGAATTTGAAGCTGAACTCATGAGCACTGGCAATGACCAAGACACCAGATACTACGCTCTGAACTCTATGTTAGAGATCCGACAAGAAAACCGCCCTATCTAAGCCTATATTGACAAGTTCCTTAAACTGAAATGCACACCCAACTTGAAGATGAATTATCTGCCATTATCTTCCAAAAGAGAGTTAATGCAGCCATGAAAGACCTGTTGAAGAACCACCCGCCTACACTGAGCCTAGAGGAATGACTGCCCCTATGCAAAGGCCTGAGTCTAAACCAAGAATGACAGAACGTGAACCCTACCTGAGCCAACAGAGCCATGATGCCCAATTGGCCTGGAATGTCCCCTGATAAGTTACAGCGCCACTATCAAGATGGGTTATGTTTCTACTGCCACAAGTCTGGGCATCTAACCAGAGCATGCCCTAAGAAGAATACACCTTCTGTATCCTTGGCGCAAATAAACACCTCTGCGCAATCTTATAAATTCATCCAAGTGATCATAGACTGTATGGGAATCAAGCATCAGATAGAGGCCTTTATTGACACAGGAGCCAATGAAAGCTTCATTGACGCCAACCTGGCAAAGGAACTAGGACTAACAGCTTTGGAGTGCAGCCTACAAGTAACCATGGGAAACAGTTCCCTGGACACTGGCTACAAGTGTGAACAGGAACTTCCCTTGACAATTGGACATAACGTATACCCAACTCCCTTGATCCTCTTACAGGGATTGCCCCATCCTCTAGTACTGGGGGACTCATGGTCCAACAGACATGGTCTGATTCTAAATTATTGTGAGCAGACTGCCACCTTAGGACGACCTGAATCTTGTGATACTGTTCCATTTCATATGAGCCCCAGCAGAACCCCAACCAACAGACTCTTAACCATAAGTATGGAATCCAGCGTTGGGACACTGCCTATTCCCCTGCAAAAGTGGAACCATGTATTTAGCAAAGAAGAAGCCACAAAACTACCCAGCCACTCAATATACAACCACGCTATAGACCTACTACCAGGTATCCAACCACACCACAGCCCCATCTATAGTTGCAACCACCAAGAACAGGTGGCCTTGAAAGCTTACCTGGAGGATATGACAAAATTGGGTTTCATCTGAGTATCAAAGGCCCCGTGCTTATCACTGATGCTGTTTGTAGGGAAGAAAGACAGCGGAATGCGTCCCTGCGTGAACTACCAGAAGCTGAATGATATTACTGTGAAGAACCGCTATCCCATCCCCAACGCTGATGACCTTTGCAATGTAATAACTGGAGCCCAGGTGTTCTCAAAAATTGACCTAAGAGATGTGTTCAACAAAATCTGAATCAAAGAGGGCAATAAATACAAAACGGCGTTCAAGACCAGGTATGGACTCTACAAATACCTGGTGATGCCATTTGGACTATGCAACGCCCCCAGCACCTTCTAGCGCATGATAAACACAGTATTGGGTGAATACCTTGACCAGTTCTGTGTGGCCTACCTCAACAACATCCTCATCTACAGCAAGACCCACGAGGAACACCTGCGCCACCTGGACCCTATACTAGAAAAACTCTCCCAAGCAAACTTACATGCTAAGCTTAAAAAGTGTGAATTCTTCCAGTCCAAAGTTGAGTTCCTGGGATATGTTGTGAAGACCGGCAGGTTTGCCATGGCACAGGAAAAAGTAGAAGCAGTAATATCTTGGCCGGTGCCCAAATGCAGGAAAGATGTGAGAAGTTTTTTGGGCCTGGAAAATTATTGCAGGGATTTCATACAAAAATTTTCTCTGATTACCTTGCCCCTGACCCGCCTTTGCTCTGACAAGGTTACCTTTACTTGGACTGACAAGTGCACATCAGCATTTGAGGCCCTGAAGCTTGCTTTCACCTCTGCCCCCGTCCTGGCCATGCCTGACCCATCCAAGCCATTTGTGCTGGAAACCGACACGTCCAACTTTGCGGTGAGTGGGGTCCTTCTTCAGGAAGGAGGGGATGGTATGCTACATCCTGTAGCATATTACTCCAAGAAGATGCTGCCTGCTGAAGGAAACTACCCAATCTACAACAAGGAGATGCTTGCAATAATGAAGACCCTGAAACATTGGCGCCAGTATCTATGTGGTGCCAAATTTCCAGTAAAAGTCTTAACCAACCACAAGAACTTTGTTTACTTCTTTAAACCCAGACAGCTAAACCAGAGACAGGCCAGATGGACCTTGGAACTGGGTGACTATACCTTGACCATTGACTACAAGCCTGGGAAGGTGAACATGGTACCTGACGCCCTGAGTAGAAGAGCTGACCTGATCCCTTCCTCTACAGAAACTAAGGACCACAACACACATGTACTCCTTGACCCGGCCAGCCTAGGCATCCAACTGATGTACATGAAAATCATGGCCCGCAAACCTGACGTAATTGAGGTGCAGAAACAAGACAAATACTCAGCAGACCTTGTTGCTGACTTGATCTCAGACCCAGAGAGCCGCCACCACAAGAAAGGATTCTTGCTGAAAGGATCCACCCTGCTATTACACAACCGGATCTATGTACCAGAAGGTGAAACAAGGACCAAAGTACTCATTGACTATCACAAATCAGAGATGGACGGCCACCCTGGCAGACTCAAGACACTCCAAGGAATCAAGAAGAATTATGCTTGGCCCCAACTGGACAAAGATGTGGCCGCCTACATTGAAGGCTGTGAGACATGTGAAAGAACCAAAACCCGTAGATCCAAACCTGAAGGCCTGCTGAGGCCGCTAGACATATCCGCGGGGCCCTGGCAGTCCGTTTCAATGGACTATATTGTAGAAATGCCTCCCTCCAATGCGTTTAACACCATCCTGGTCATGGTAGATAGGTTTACTAAGATGTCCTACTTTGTCCCTACCACCACTCACTGCACTGCCGCGGAGACAGCTAGACATTTCCATGACCGCATCCTAACTCAACACGGCACTCCATTGGAAATCATCACTGATAGAGGACCACAATTCACCTCCAAATACTGGACTCAGGTGATGAAGGACTTGGGGGTAAAGCGCTGCGTATCAACCTCCTACCACCCACAGACCGACGGCCAGACTGAACATGTGAACCAAATACTTGAACAATACCTATGATGCTATGCCAACGCCAACCAGGATAACTGGGCCAAGATGCTACCCATGGCACAGTATGCCTACAACAGTAAAGACCACGCCTCCACGGGAATGTCCCCCTTCAAGGCCAATTATGGATTTGATCCATCCTGGGATCCCAGCATTGGCAGTAAGGAAATAAACCTGTCAGGACAAACCTGGATTAAACAGATACACGACACCCAACAAACCTGTTTGAAGAATCTGACCCGCGCTGTCCAGACTTATAAGGCTTTTGCCAACAAAAAGAGAATTCCTGGGAAACCATTGAAGGTAGGGGACAAAGTCTATCTGGACTCTCTTAACGTGCCTCTGACTGTTCCCTGTTGGAAGTTAGCCCATAGAAGAAGCGGCCCCTACAAGATCACCAAACTAGTGGGTGAAGTAGCATTCGAACTAAAATTACCCCCTTGTGGAAAATACACAACGTCTTCCACCGCATGCTTCTATTCAAGAAAGAGGGGAAATCACTCCCCCACCAGAAACTCAAGACTGAACCCCCTCCCATCCAAGTAGGACGCTCTGAAGAATATGAAGTTGAATATGTTCATGGAGACCGTACCCACTATAAAACCCTCCAGTACTACGTCAAGTGGAAGGAATACCCACCAGAGGAAAGCACCTGGGAACCATTAAACAACCTGCCCAATGCCCAACTAGCAATCCAACAATACCTTGAGAAGAAGGCCAGGAAAGAAGGGACCCTGGGGAAGGAAGAGGATGATGTCATGAATGACATTTCAATACTTGTATTTAAAACCCAAGAGTTAAACCCCGGTTCCCAGGAGGTGGATCCAACCTGCCAGACCAGTCCAGGACCCGCCAATCTGTTTAAAGACAGGCTCAAATTGGTAAATTACTCCGCGTTCTGCCGGCCTACTACAGAGGACCCTCCAAAGATCACTCAAGTCACACAAAGTGGACAGGGGACCGCCCACTTGTTAAATTGCAAACCCGAGCACAATTACTCCAAGACCCGCCAGCCCCCCAGAGACAATTCCCAAAATAGTCATCAAATTGATGCCAACCTTGGGCCACCAAAGACCCAAACCTATGCAGAGGTTGCAACTTGCCTTAAGGAGGTTAAGACAAAACCTAATTTTAACCTTGTCAATGGCCACCAGCAACTGCCAGTCTCCCGTCCAGAAAGGGTAGTGTAATTGGACTACTCAGGTGACATAGCAAACAGTGGCAGCAAAACAAAGTGTCGCCTTTCCGTTTTCCAGAACAAGCACAACCTGGATCTGCCGCCCTTGAGACCCCAAGCCAAGACCCACGCCCTGCCAGTGCCTTGTCTGAAAACCTGAACCCTGCAAAATTGAAGAAGCAAAGTCCCAGGGTATAAAAACCCTGGCGGTACGGCAAAACCCCCATCATCATTTTCAATAATAAAGTTTTATGAACCTTTGGTTTGAACAAATCTTACCCTATCTAGTCTTAGTGATCTTCCATCTTAATCCCAGTTGAGTAAACCGCCAGGCTGCTGCCCTCCCCCAAGACCAACCTGCCAAATTGCCCCAGGCATTATACTGTCCCCTGGGAGCCCCCTTTGGACCTGTGCATTTTACTGAATACCCCCCCCAACCTGGCCTATTCAGATTACGACTTGGAGACTATCCTCATTGCCGACCCCTTGGCCAGGACTAGAGAAACCAAATACATAGGACACAAAGGAAAGTGGTAAGAAAGGCCACCAAGATTGTTCAAAGACAAGTACAATTATCTGCCTGCCTACTTTGTTCCTATGACTCCTCCCTTAACCCCACAACCAGACTGCCTGCTGGAACCTACTGCCACAGCCGAGACTACCTCTACTCAACTGTTTGGAGTACTCTACATTACTTTGACAGGATTAGTAGATTATGTGGTCCCCAACTCTGGACCCTGGTCCTTACTCGGGCGTTCTGTATCTTATATTATCAAGTTAGCACCCATTCTATGGTGGGCCTTATCTGCCAGCTTGGCCGCGCCTCACCCTGAGCCGCCCAATGCCTCTACCTACAACTGGCTTCCTGACACACTACCTTTTAAGTTGATCTCATGTTAGATACCCCAATCAGGGGGTAGTCCAGGTAGTGATTCTTGGGATACAGAGGGAAACTCATTGACTAGCTGGTCTCTAATTGGGTTCTGTTTGTGCTGGATTTCTGTGTTTTTGAAGTGGATGACTTTGTACGTACACATGTTCCAATTGATTTTGCTGATGTCAGTTTCTTTTTCTGTCAACATGACTTTTACAAATATGTGGTCCCTCATAAGAGTGTCAAGGTGTGTCGGGTACACGTGATGGTGGACTTCTCCTTGCTGGATTGTGAGGGTGGCACTGTCCCAGTCTATGTGAGGTTTTGTCTTTTGCATCCAATATAATCTGAGTATGATATCATATTTTGGGATTGGGATGATGGGGCCACTAATTGTTGTTTGGATGTCTCCAATTTGAGCCCAGAAAGGTTTGGTCTCACAGATAACTGGTGTACTGCGGTTGTCCGCCATGATAGCTCTCTTGATGCTCCCTTTAATTGTGGGTAGGTTCATGAGGTCTACAAAACTCTTGTTAATAAGCAATTGATTGGCTCCAGTGTCAAATAGCGCTGTGCCCTGGTATCTGCAAATAAGAAAGGATAGGTAAAGAGTTTATTTCCAGATTGGGCGGCAAACAGGAGAGGGTCGCTGGAGGGAACTTGGATCATGGTGATGGAGTCCACGTCCTGTTCTCTGTACGAGTCTTGTGTAGAGGGGGAGGGCAGCTTGCCTAAGCACTCCCCTGAGCTTTTCCCTCCTCATTGGTATCTTCAGTGCTAGCCTGGTTGGCATATGCAGTGTGATTCCTGTTTTGAGGTTGGGTACTATTGGCTCAGTTGTTTTGCTTATTGGGGTGAGGCTCTCTTTTAACTGCAGGGTTGTCCTTGCGTTTGTTGGAGGCATGTAGATTGTCAGACTTATTAGCTGTGTGTTTCCCTTCTAGGAACACATTCTCAAGGTTCTTACAGAGGATCATGTCAAACTGACACCTGATGTGTGTGGGAAGGCCATTGTAGAAGTCCAGGCGTGGTCCAGGTTCATCAAAATTGATGGTGTTTGGCGCACGGTCACGTAGTCCTTTGTATGTGGTGATGTATTCCTCAATGGTTCCTGTCATCTTGAAGGTTTGGAGTTTGGTCATGATCACTACGTCTGAATCCTTCATGGAGAATCTTTTGAGGAATGCGGCTTTGAACACTTCCCAGTTGTCCTTCTGATCAGGGTTTAGGCTAGCCATTTGGTAACAAAACGCGAGGCAGTTCCTGTGGCGCGGAGGGCAACTTCACTAACCCAGAGTCTTTGGGGGTACTTAACTTGTGCAAACTTGCTCTCAGTGCTATTGATCCAAAGAGAGGCGTTCTCACGGCATAGTCCTGCAAAGGCGCCAATCTCAGAGGTACATAAGCGTTGAAACACAATGTTGGGTATCTCAGGTTGCATAGACGCTGTTGTGGTTGGCGTGGTAGGGAACAGACTGAGGGTTTTGAGGGTGTTGTACTGATTGATGGGTACAAGGAGATTGTTGTAGATGACAAGTCCAGGGGGACGTCTTGTCCTACTTTGTAATATCTCCAACCGTTAGGGAGTGACATTGCTTGGGTTCTTTTCTTGGGAGGAATTTTTACTTTGAGTTGGGTAGGTATGGATAACCTACCTGTGCTACCACTGTCGTGTATATACTTCTGGGAAGTATAATAAACAAAATAAAGGGGAAGATTAAGAAGAGAATGATACTTTATTGAATATGAATATAGCTTAATATATAGTATCATGACAAGCCACATGTTGTCCATGTACGTCATGGAGGTCATGAGGTTTATCTGAGTAATGTTCCTCTTGAGTCATGAGGCTTAATCAAGTTGTGTTCCATTTAGGACCTGGATTGAGGGATCCCTGTCATAGATGGTTAACTGATAAAGGTGCCACCGGCTTATTAGCTGGGCGGTGAACCACTCAGTGAGCCGCTCGGTGATTTACTTGGGGTGTTAATTCCCCAAGAGGGAGTAATCAAAGATGTTGTGACACTTATCTAATTTAAGAAGTCTTATTAGACATTCACCTGAAAACAAAGAATCATGAGACAACATTTGAGATAAAAAATCATGGTATTCACATTTAACTTTATTGTTTTATTTAAGGGCTAACGTGAATCCAAATAAAGAAATATGCTTTTAGAAATAAACAGCTATTGGTTTCTATTAGACCACCACCAACTTTTAAATTCTCTTTATAATCTATGACTAAAACACAAGATTCATTATATAATTCATCAATACCTCTTTTATACTCTCTATTTTGGTGAACATAAAGGTTTTTGTGTTGATCAATAAACTTTAAGTCATTATTTATAGATTCTGAAAGTGGTAAATTTTTTCTTTCACATTCTTCTTTCTTTTTTCTAACAATATTTTTAAATTGAAAATATTACACATGTCAGTTTGTTTTTTACTCTTTATTATACTTTTTGGTATTAGTTTATAGAAAGTTGAAATTGATATTGTAATCTCATTTTTTATCTTCATATATTCATATATTTCTTTTTTTGTTTTTAAGAGAGAATACTTTATTGCTGTTGAGTATTTTTCATTTCTTTTTCAATGTCTTTATAAATCTCTTTTGGCTCTTTTTTTGTAAACTGGCTTGTTTCAAAAGAATTTTCCAGCAATTTATTTATTTTTTTAAATTATTTCTTTTTTATTGAATATTAATTATTTTTTTTGGCTTTTTTGTTTAAGCTTACATTTTTATTTTTATCTATTTTTCTTGGGCATTCAAACTCAGTTTTAGTTATATTAAGCCCCATATTATTAAGCTCTTTTAAAGATTAACTGGAAGCAACCAGAGATTGCAAGGCTGGGAGATGCTTTTGGGAAGAAAATTTCAGGAGATCCTTTAAGTTATCAATTATCCCATTCAATTTCTGATTTTGAATAGTAGGAAGGAACTCTGTTCTTATGAATTCAGTTTGAGTGAGGAAATGATAGGTGAAGGCATTAAGGTCATCAGCAGCAACAAATAAAATGCTTTATTAAGCATAGCAATTATTTCTCGTTTTGTTGATGCTCCCAAGGAGAAAAATGGCTGCATAGTAAAGATGAGTTTACCAGATTCCATAATATTGGATCTAGGATGGCTAGAAATTAGATGCTTGGTATAGATGCCTTGCAGAAGGGTACTTGTTGCAGGAATGATATCTTTTTATGAGGATGTTTTGAAGTAAATTCTATGCAGTGCTTTAGCTCTTATATACCAAGCTAAATGAAAACATTCTGAAAAGAATGATGTTATAGCTTTTATTAAAATTTCAACTTGGATTTATATTCCTAAAATAAATAAAATCCCCAGTTTTCATGCACAGGTGATATATGTAGAGCAGCTAAGCATCATTATTACTTCATATCCTCTTTATAATCAATGCAAACCAATTAAAATAATGTATCCACTTAATTGTAACTATTCCACATGTTTTTAAATGATAAAATATTAAAGAATTCCATTAAAAATATGCTTAATTTGAGGTTCAAAGCTCACTTGAACCTTAAAACTAATCTAAACAGCAATTAACTAAACATCCCAACTTCAAACTATCATAAAGTCATAAATAATTAAGCCTTTTAATTAAAATAAAATTCAAAAATAAAGCTCTCAATCTTATATTTAGTTTTTTTAAATAAAGAGATCTGTTGTATATTAAAAAATAAAATTTTATTAGCTTTAAAGTGATCTACTTTATATCATTATATATAATAATATAATAAAATCTGGATTATGCTCTTTTAAATTACTTTTGCTTTAATACTCAATATAATTTACATATTAATATTTTAACTCCAATAGAAAGATAATAATCTTAGCTTCATTTTAGTAGTTTACAGTGTGAAAATATCTTAATTTTTCATTGGGTTATTACTGTTTTAAATATAAAATGTTTAATTAGTTACTTTTTCAAAATTGAACTGTGTTATGCTGCAACTTGGGCAGCATGTGTATTAAAAATGGCCTAATCCCTAAAATAATGACCCATATGTACAACAAAGAACAACTGGAATTATTTTTTGATTCAATGAACTTTATTCTGTAGTTTGAGTTGTTTGCTGCAAAGTTGAGTCCTCCTGTCCATTGCCAGTTGAAATATCTGTTAACAGAGTTGAGGGGTTATAGGAATGTTTGTATCTTGGTCAAGTTTGAGTTTGTTCTGCTTCCAGTTGTCTTAACTTTGCTTGTTTTCACAGCGTTGAAAGCTACTGTAGGTCCTGATTTGTATAGCTATAATTTTTCTGGAGTTGTTTTTAATCAACTAAACAAGGTTTGCCTAGATCCTTGTATCTTTCAAACCTCAATACAAAGGGATCTGAATATTTTATCTTTAGTTTACCTTCACCAAACTTGGGTCTGTACAGCCCTTGTATCTCATGTACACAGGGGAGGCTCAGAAAATTGACCCAAAATGATATTTCTATCAGCTATCTCTTAAATGACCCAGTACATACATTAATTGCACCTATCTTCAGGTAAAAAACTTATACAGTTGATGCCATTATAACCAATATGGTTACCCCACTAAACCAGGGCACTGCTGGTTTTCATCTTAATTGATGGCTATGGGGCAGAAAATAGAGGTGCAAGCTTCCATAGCACCAAACAATAGAAAAAATGTTTTTACAATTCTTTATCTTGATAAGCAGTTAATTTTATTGGCAGTTTCTTAATTTTAACCACTTTGGCACCACTGCTGGGTTAAGTTTGGATGTAAAAGTGTTGGACGGGGATGAGCTTTCAACCGAGTCAGCGGTAACACTTTCATTTTATTTAGAGTGAGGTACAGTTAAAGTATCAGAAACCGTTTTTGTAAGCTTTATTCTGTTCTTCTGCCTTTATAATGGAAGTGCTGCCGGAAAGATTTCCCGTTATTTTTGTCTTAAATAAGTCAGGCCTCTCTAATTTTAATTTGGGTGGTTTGAAAGGATTGTATTGGAGCTTATAGCTACCAAGTCCCAATTCTGAATAAAAGCTCAACCCAGGTAGTCACCAGCCATATGAGCTCAGCTATCCAGGGCATCTGGTTCATTTTGTGATTGTAATCACTTCTCAGCATGACCAAACGTGACAGGTGGTGGGGGTGATCCAAAGCCAGATCACTTAGCCTTCATATTGACTTCCCATATCAAATCAAGTTTGATCAACAACAAGTATGTTTAGTTATTGACCTTAGCTCACCTTTTTATAGTTTGTACAAAGCCTATACTGACTTCGTAAAACAGTCATATTTCACTCCCAAGCTTTAATCTTGTCTCAGTGCTACATCACTATAATAAATTAGTTTCTTAATCATTTCCTCTTTGTCTTAAAGCAAAGGGCATAACTTTCCATGGATTTAACTTATAATGTTTTTAGGAACTCTTTGGCAATTTTTCACTAAAAAGATACAACATTCTTAGGCACACCAAACCTTAACATCCACTAGATATTAAACAACTATGCAGTGACAACTTAGGAGTATCTTCAAATGATCATTGGTTTACCTTTTTCAACCATCGTAAACTTAACAAATCCATGTCTAATTTAGTATAACTGTTTAAGATGCAATACTACTCCTGAAATCAGTAGATATAGGCACTAGATATAGGCACTAGATACAATTTAATAAACATTAAACTGACTGCACCTCTCCTTGATAGGAATAAGGCTCCCCATCAGCCACAAAGGTCACAATATAGCGGTACTTGACAGCTTGAGAACTAGAGGCAAAATGAATCTCCACAGGAAGCGAAACATGTCCAATCCGTGGCAACAGAAATGTCCCAGTGATACCTGTTATGACGGTCTTGAGTCCCTATTGCAGTGAGTAAAAGGTATGTTATGATGTCTTACTTTGGGCACTGCTAGTTTGAGATCCAGTTGGTCAATCCTTTTGGGGGAGGGGTTGTAGAAATCAAATTGAAGGTACACTATTTGGCTGCTGGTATAAGATGACGTAGTGACTTTCAAGACATCAGATTGGATGAGAACAGATCGATTGACGCTGCTATCAGATGGCTCAGCCGAAGCTTCCTGGAACAAAAGATCAAGAGATGAATGTGGGGGCGATATGGCGCCATTGTTAACAGGAGAGGAGCTTCCAGAGTCGAGATGGATGGCTCTGGGGGTGCTGGGCGCAGGAGATAGACTTGAGGCAGGGGTTTCAATGTTTAAATTATCAAACCCATCAAGTAAGCTGGAGGGAAGAAGGCTTCCATTTGATGAAGCACATGAAGGGTTGTTGACGCGGCTTAGTTGTTGGGGGAAAGGCTTCAAGAAATCATCCCCCAAGTCAATTAAGGTAGAGGTTTCCGCAACTGGCAAATTTTTACTAAAGACTTAGATGCATCAAGGCTTTCTTACCTTGGAGAGTTGGTGTCTTGGAACTCAATAGGACCATCAATGAAAATGCCCTTGCAGGCGTTGTCAAACTGTCGCCTGAGCTCGTTGAGCTTGTCATTGAGCTCAAGTAGGCGCTCTAAATGTAAGTGGCAAAGATATAGCGGCATTACCTGCATGGCCGCCTTCGTCCTCTTCTAATATAAGACGCTGGATTTTACTTTGAGAAGAACTGCACTCGTTGTAAAGAGTCTATTCGTAAGCGGATGCTTAGTTGCTCCTTACCCTTAGCTGATCATTAATCTCTACTCCGGGTACAAGACGGGCACTGAGAAGCTCAATTGATTTCTCGACGTTTAAAAGTTGCCGGTCAACCATTGAATGGTAGTCAGGCTTTTTTTCCTGGTCGTATCCAGAAAGCAGTTTCATTAAGTCATTTGCCTTGATTAAGTCTGAAGGAGTTCCTCGACGGATGTGTTCCTGCAGTTTCTATACAACTTAGCATAGATGCAATACCAGAAGCACTTACTGCTGAGAGAGCCTCTCTATCAGCTTCTTCTAGTTCTTCAGCCGAGGCTAGCGTCTAAATTCGAGGTTATCTTCTAAAGTTGGGCCGAAAGCTTACTGGCTTGGATATTAGCGTGTTTATTCGTTCGGGTTTTGCAGTTGGGAACTTGTAGCCTATACGCTGGTTAATATTCATTTGATAAACCTTGGCTAACCTTTGAAAACAAGAATATTGTGGAGCTCGTTTATCTTACGAAAGTCTTTTTTGTAGCGAGCTTGGGAAGCCAATCCCAATTTCCACTCATTGATAAACTCTAGGATCTTGATTTGGACAGAGTTTGGAAATGCCTTGAGCAGCTTAGTTTATATATCCTTTGGTGTAACTTACGGGTGGCTGCTCAGGGAACTTTTTGACAAGTTCATTTAAAAATTCCTTCCGAGCAATTTGAAGATGAAAAGCATAGCCACAGTTTCTAATGCAGGTATCAAGAAGCTAAGTTCAAAATGTTTTTAGAATCTTTAATTGTGGGGATTTACATAGAGAGCTAGCAGTGAAACTTTAGGTTCACGAAAGTTTATTAATTGCACCAAGTAATTGGAGACTTCATGGGGTCTGGTTGAGATATGCAAAGTTAGTTTATAACGTTGGGGGCTTTCGGAGAAATGTAGCAGGTTTTTCATAAAAGAGCTTACGTATTTTGTTTTTTAGATTTAATGTAATCAGCTATTTCAAGGTTGAGTGCCATGGAAGGTTCAGGAAGGCGAGGGTCGCAAGCCCTCTCTACACAAGCAGATGAATCTATGTTCAAGTCAATATTTTTGAACTCGTGCCTTCAAGTTTTGAAAAAAGCAAAATTAAAATTCATCGAAAATAATATAGAAAAATGCGCTTATTATTCACAATTTTATAAAACCGTGAAGCCCTATATTTAAGTTTTTTTTCGAAGAAACGAGGAAGTGAAATTCGCCAAGCCTAACAAGCGATAAAAGATTATCTCAAATTGGTTACCTATCAGCATCGTCAGAGTATCATCATTTGGAATTCCAGTAGGTAAACCAAAGTAGGAGGTTATAGCGTCTAGAGCACTCAGATCAAACCTTGAGAGAAAATCAGTACCCAAACATTTATCGTCGATATTTAATTTATACAGAAGAGCATCAAGCATAGTTCAGCAATCATCTGACTTTTTAAGACTTTTAAAAAAAACTTGAAATGATCATAAAAAAGCCAGGGTTTCCAAAATCATAGCACTCAAGCAAATATAAACATAATAATACAGAAAAGTGGATAATAGCTACCTGGCCTTTTGAGTCATTGTGTATATATGGTTGAACAAATATCAAGTTTATATTTTAAATGGGGCCGTGGGCAGTGAGCTTTCGGATCTAAGTCTCATACTTGCTGAGCCCCTCAGCCAGCTCAAATTGCGCCAAACTTCTGGTACATCATCCAAAGCCGTCAACGTAGCAGCCTCAACTTGGCTTGTCAGCTGACGAATATGGAAGCTTCCACGATTAAAGCTCCGAAACCATTGGGAACCTTCAATCGTAGTCACATGACTGGTCATGGCGAACCAAATTAGTTGTCAGTATAAGTAAATCTATGTACTGTCAGTATAAGCATCAAAGCTTTTCCAAAATTAATGACGAGTCTATCTGCTTTTCAAGACTTTATTTGGTTTACTAGGTGGTTACCTGTCCAAGGACAAAGTGATATTAAATATAGTGGGTTTTAAAGCTGTGGGGATTAGGGCTGCGGCGGATTAAAAATGCGCCAATTACAGCAAATACTGTAATCGGTGCGTCTAATCCAGCATGTTTTTGGATTTTAGACTCCCCTTACCTAGAAGGAATCCAAAATTTAAAATAAAAAACTGCCACAGATGGCTTTCTTTTTTCTGGATGAGCTAGATTCTTTATATTTTTTAATAATGTGTCTAAACTGTGGGGTCAACCCCTAGCAAAGTTCCACACAAAAGGATCTGTGACCCCCCAAGTTGACTTCCTCATGAACTGTAGCCAAATGTGGAAGTCAACTTGAATTACTAAATCCAGCAACAAGAACCAGTGACAATCCCAGCTTAGTGGACAGCTCAATTTGGTGCTTCACTCATTACAAGGATCACACCACCCCCTGCTCAATCCAACCAACTGATTGTCCCAGTTGTCAGAAATCACACCATTAATGTTATTTCGATATGGCCTTCAAATAATGATAAATGCAAAGATTTGACTGGTTTTGCTTTCAAGTTTGAGAATTCCTCACCTTCCGTAAATGGGTCTATACCAATATCCACCCATTCCGGAATACCATACCTTCCCTTGTCTAATCCTGGTATGACCTCATCCCAACTTGACCCCCTCGGCCACTCTGTCTATCTAGTGAGTGATCTCTGTCCAATATCTACTATTTAAGTAGAGTTATTTCTCCTAATAAAGACAATTTTATCCACATTTGTGTTGGCTTTAATATTCTTCAAGCCTTTTATCCTTCCTCTTGCCAAAAGGAAGTCCTCATCTTGTATTCCAGGAAATTAAGGTATGTGCCCTTAATTTTGCCCTAAAGGCTAACCCAAGGCTAGCTTTGAACCTCAAATCTTTTGTTATAAAGATTTCCCGCCATGTCCTCCTGGATGTCATCCCCAGGAGCTGAACACAACAAAATGGTGCTCACTACAGGGGCTGCAAGCCCCTCGGTTATCCTGTTCCTGTGTGCATTCTCTGGTCCTTCCCCCCTTTGTTTCTGAAGTACCCAAGCAACCTAAAGTTACTAGTCCCTCTCTAGAAGAAGATATCACCAATGCCCCCTCCACTCCTATGGTAATGGTGCTGTCCCCTGGGCCCTCTTTGGCCCTCCTTCCAGCTTTCTCACTCGTCCACAAGCAAGCTCGTACTGCTGCCCACTCTCTCCTTCACACAGGCGCTGTGGCAATGTACACTATCCCTGGTCTCCGTCCTGGGTATGCTTCCAAAGACCTATATTCCTTCTTCTTGGATTTTGGTCTTCCCCTCGCGCTGATGGAATCAATGGAGACTATTGGTGTATTAGTTAACCAATTTATCCAACCTGTGCTGGTCCATCATCAATTGGTGTTGTGATCTCAAAATTAGCTCTTGACTGCCGTAGCCACCGCTGTTTCTAACAACCATGCTCAGAATATGGCCTATCAAAAATGGTCTCATAGCCTCTTTGCTTGATTTCAGATAACCAGCACAACTTGCTAGCTTCACAAAAGTATCTGACCTTGTCTCTAAACTCCCTTTGCTCCTCTCTCCCTGGGTATATTAAGGATCAAATTTGTGAACTGGATGACCACCAAGCTACTTGGCGCAGCCAGATAGAGTCAACCCTCCTAAAGTACCGTCAAGATTTTGAGACTCTAGTTGCTGAACTCAATCAGTTTTGAGAGCATATTAATACCCAGCTCAAGTTGGTTGGGACCCACGTTGATACGTGGGGACAACATCTGCACCTACAGTATGGCTTGGACAAGGCTGCTTTGGGGGACACCCTGAGTCAAGTTCAAAATTATTTTGATGATAGGGTAGCCTCCATTGAAGTGACTTCACCAACTCCTTCGGTTGAGACCCCATCTGCCTTTGAAGCTAGAGTATGGGAAGCTATAACTGAACTCAAAGCTACTACTTGATGTCAAGCCTCTGCTCTGCATCCCCCACCTTTTGAACCTACACCTGACCCCTGCATTGCCATGCTAACTGATCAAGTGGCTACTGTGCGGGGCAAGATTGAGTATTTGAGACAACATCTCTCTGACCCTGATGACTCGTCCTCTGAGTCTGAGTGCAAAAGAAAGGCTGAAGCCCCTGGTACTCCTACCCTTCATGATCATGGGTGTTGCCCAGGACTAGAAAGTCAACCCTGTGTCAACTGTGCTCTCGCCTTGGACCACTTAGTGGCAGTAACTAATGATGTGGCAGATCAGCAAGACACTCTAGAACACGAGGTACAAACCCTCTCCTGACTCACAGATACAATAAATGGACAAGTTACCCCTCTGGTCACTCAAAAAACTGCCCTGGCTACTCGTGTCAATGGGGTTACTGGCACGTTGACAGTACAACAAATCAAAATCAATAAATTTGGAGCTGCTGCTGCTACCACCTGAGATATCAGTGAGCAGAATAGTTCTACATTGGATACCCTGGAGGAGAGTCTCCAACTTCTATGGGCCAGACAACCTGCTACTCAATCTGAGTTTGAGGGCAATCCTCACATCAATGTTCTCAACCCTGGTGACAACAGTCAGTCCACTTCTTTGTCCATTGACCCAAACTACAAGCTGACCTTCAAACAGATATTCAACCCTAAAACCTCTACCATTGCTGCATTTTTAATAATCTACAAGACAGCAATGTGTAGGGCTACAGACAAGCTCAAAAAGGAACATATCCTTACCTGTCTTCACCCCACGTGTCAGGAAGTAGTGGTACCCAAACTCCCCTTCATTGTTACGTGGGAGGACATGAAGTGCCTCCTTATTGAGGAATATGGAGGAGATCTCAGCTTGAAATTCAAGAAAGATGCATTTATGCACATTGCCTTTAAGTCTAAGGAATCTTGGCTGAGTTCACAGATTGCTTCTATATTGAAGGTCAACAATTAATCACCTGCCAAAGTTAACTCCCTGGGAAGCGTACATGGCTTAATCTAATGCTTTGAAGGTGAACCAGCTTCTATGCCTACATATTAAGGCACACAAAGCTTCTCTCACTTCCATAAAGAGTATTAAGACGCTCTTACAAGACATGCATTTGACCCATGGGGGTACTGTGGTGCGTGAGAATAAAGCCAGTAATGCTGGAACCACCTCTTGCATGCCGCACATTATGACTCTGGATTCAGGTGGACAAACTAAGAGGCAAGGCTGTCATAACTGCAGTCAAATAGTGCACCACTAACATACCTGCATTAACCCACGGGTAGAAGGTTGTGATCCTAAGGAACAAGAAGGAAAAGAGAGGTCAGCTGAGAGGCAGAGACACACTCTCTGCTGACCAATCTCCCCCGTCTCCTCCTGATTCTCCTTCTGACAAAAAAGCTCCTTTGTCTTCTGGCCCAACTATTCTTCACCTATTCCACAATCTCTCCAGTGATTCTAAACCTGAAGATTCTGATAGTGGAAACTCTGATAGATTGGCTACTCCATTCTGGCTGTTCCAGAAACTGTGTCTGTCCCGTACAAGCTTCTCTATGGGAAGACCACCACCACTTCTTGAGCACTGTTAAGTGAAGCCAAAGCCACAGTGGCCTGTCCTTACCTAGCCCATGCCCATTGACCTCCCATCTTGGTTGACTCTTCTGAAGAAGCCTCCAAGCTAGCTGAAGCTTTCTTTCAAAACGTGACTGTATCTCTCCCACTACAGACTGTGTATAAAGAGATTACTGCCTTAAGATCCATGTTAGCTAAATGGGAAAAGAGCTAGAGGCTGCACAGGATGTGTTGGCTGTCTTGCCCTCCTTTGGGAAAGATAAAACCCATGTGGAAGTATCTATCCATTAGGTTAAAATCAAAGCCATCCTGGACACAGGTTCTCCAGTCAATGTAGTATCTTAAAAACTAATGAAGAAGCTTAAACTGGTCCCTGACCTCAACTACACTCAGCTGTATGGCACATCTGGCATGGCACAAACTTGGGCCATTGGTGCCTACTCTTCTCTACCCATGAGGTTTGGGAAACTCCTCATTTCTTCCACCACTGTTGTCCTTGAGAATGAAAGCTACGTCCTCTTGGTTGGTACACAATTCCTCCGTGAATACAAAAGGATTGTGAACCTGCGAGATGGATATCTTTTGCTCTTAGGATATGAGGTCCCTTTGATTTTTGAGAAACCTTCACGCCTCCCAGGAAAATGTCTTAAAACTTGCGTGCTTGAGTACCCCACGGGATCATCTCTCTCAAGTATAGGACTCACTCCTCCAACATGCGCACCCCTCCTCCTTCCTGTCCCGCAGAGGAAGGTGTACCTCTTCTGGCACCAGAAGCTATCACCATTCCCCCCAGCACCCAAGTGGTGATCAACTCTCAGATTTCTTATAAACTACCCAAAAAATTGTTCCTGGAGCTCTACTCACCTGAATCCCTAAGCTGTAAAGAGCCCCAACTGTGTCCAGGAATCCTAGATCAAACTCACAAAGAGCCTATACAACTGTTGCTTGCCAACCTGACAGCTCTACCCATGCAGGTGACTCAGGGCCAGGTTTTAGGGCATGGTTGTATATTGGGAGCAGAGCAAATGGCATCCCTCTACCCTTTTGGATCTTTTAGTGATTTCAATCTACCTGAAGACAATCCCCAAGTTCTCTCCTTATTCACCTCTGCCAACTTCCCCCAATTGTAACCCATCCAACAAAAAGACGTGTTAGACCTGCTCATTCAGTTAAACAACATCTTTGCCTCTAGACCTACAGACTATGGCCTAGCTAAAGGGGTCATCCATCAGATTGTTACTGGTGAGCACCTCCTTTTTGTGCCAAACCATACTGTTGTAGTAAGGTGGAGGATGCTCAGGTATCTAAGGAGCTCAAGCAACTCCTAGATGCGGGACTCTTGGCTCCCTCTCAAAGTCCTTGGGCCTCACCTTTACTGATCCTCAAGAAAAAGGACGGAGGACATTGCATTGTAATGGACTACCGCCGCCTGAACTCGCTCACTAAGAAAGACTTGTACCCCTTGTCCAGAATTGACAATGCTCTCATACAGCTGGATGGTCCAAGTTTTTCTCAGTCATGGATCTAGCCTCTGGATACTGGCAAGTCAACTTATTGCCAGAATACTGAGATAAGGCTGCTCTCATTACCTCTGAGGGGCTCTATGAACCTACTCAGATGCCCCAAGAACTCTGCAATGCCCCAGCTACATTTCAAAGGGCTATGGATTCCATCCTACAAGATTTAAAGCTCTCTTGTGTCCTCGTGTATCTTGATGAAATCACTGTATTCAGCGCTACCTTTAACAGCCACTTGGAACACCTCAAGTCTGTCTTCATCAAAATCTGTGAAGCTGGCTTGAAGCTCACACCCTCCAAGTGCTCCTTCTTTAAAGAGCAACTCAATGTATTAGGTCATGAGGTCACCCAAACTAGAATCTGCCCCATGAATAATAAGGTGGAAGCCATTGACAAGATGCTACCCCCCACAAATCTTCAAGAGGTCCAAGTATTCCTTGGTATGATGGGCTACTACCAACAGTTCATACCCAATTTTGCTGAACTGAGTGAACCCCTTGTCCAGCTTCTTTGAAACGTCCCCTTTGAGTGGACTGACAGCCAGCAACAAGCATTCAAAGTGTTAAAGGCCAAGCTCAAAGAGACTCATATCCTAGTCTACCCTGATTACAATAAAGAGTTCATCTTGTATACTAATGCAAGCGGAGTTGCTGTGGGTGCCATCTTAGCGCAACTCAAAGACAAAGGCGTAGATTGACCTGTAGCCTACTCTTCACAGGTCCTCAATAAGCACAAGAAGAACTACAGTGTCACTGAAAAGGAATGTCTGGAAGTGCTGCATGCTGTAAAACAATCCAGGCACTACATTTATGGGACCCACTTCACTGTGGTCACAGATCACTCCTCCCTTAAATGGCTGTAACAACTAAAGGAACATGAAGGTCAACTAGCATGTTGGGCTCTGCACCTACAAGGATAAAATTTCACTGTGGTACATTGTTGGTGGGCCCAGTATCAGAACACCAATGGTTTTTCAAGGATGCCAATACTAGCTATCCACCCCGCTGACGCTGATTGCCTATAAAAATTAATATGGTATTGTCAAAACCACAGGCTTGACCTGCCAGCAAGGTTCCAACCAAGCGGGTTTGTGACCCGCAATTCAATTACCTGGTCACCCAAAATCAGATTAGGAAGTCAACTCAGATTACCAAATCTATCAACATTAACAAATGATGATCCCTCACGGTGGATACCTCAATTTGGCGCTTGACTCATTAACAGGATCAAGCCACCCCCTCTTCCATCCAGCCGTGTGATCACCAATCATGTTCCTGCTATCTATTGATTCACAATAGCTATATAATCACTATCTCACAATAAAGATTATTATCTATCTTCTAAATATTTTTCCCCTTGTAACTCTGCTAAAACAGCACAGTTACAACATTGGGAGCATAGGTAGGTTCACCATCCTACCTTATCTTGAAAAATTCTGCCTGTTGCCGACACACGCCACAGCCAACAAATCCTTGACAGAATTATGTCTGGCCTCCCGCCCAACTGGACGCCGTATACTCCTGGTACCAAGATACCTGATGGCTTTGTTCTTTACCAAAACACGGTGATCCCGCTACCCGCCTTCAACACCCTGTCTGCCCTAGGGTTCTTCCAGGTACCTTCCTTGATGCCAAAACCAGCTGACAAAACCACCATGCCTGCCTATGTTGCACAAAGACTTTGCAGGTCCGCCTTGTAGCCCTTTGCAGGGGCCAACAACGACAATGCTGCCGCATGGATCCAGTACGCCCAAAGCAAGCTGGCTCAGATGGAATGCCCACAGCGGTTTTGGATTGCGGAGATTTCCATTTGTCTGACCCATGACGCTGGCACCTGGTGTGACAAGTGGCACAAAAAGCACACTGACAAGAACTGGGACATCTTCAAACAGGACTTCTTGGCGAGGTTCATGCTTAAGGATACAGCACTCATGATCATACACCAAGTAAAGAACCTAACCCAGACAGGCACTGTGAAGGAACTTACCTGCGCCTACAAGGAACTCTGTCTTTGTGCCCCATCTGATATAGCCTTTGACACCCCAGCCACACACCTCATGTACTACAACACTCTCAAGTTGCACGTAATGAGACATGTGAACCTGGACCAGGTTACCAACCTGCAAAGCCTGTACTGTGAAGCGGAAAAAGTGGAACAAACGTCCAACGCTCTACACAAGGCACAGACTGGGAAACAAGAGAGACCCAAGGACTCACATTCAAGTGGGTGCTCCTCTCAACCACCTCCTGGAGGCAGCAGCAGCAACAACAACAACCACAAGCCCACGGGTTCAAATGAGAATGGGAATGGGAATAACGGCCAATAAAATTGTACCCATTTCCGTGTCACCGCCACCCAAGGCAACCAAGATGAGGGAAAAGCCCAGGGAGAGCACTAAGCAAGCCAAGCTCTCCCCACGCAACTCTGGACTTGCCCAACAATGAATACCAACCCAAGGACGTGGACCAATGCCCAATGATTCAAGTGCCCTCAGAAGACTCAGTACTATACACCATTGCCAGACATCCCAATAAATTGATGTCTTACCCTTTCTGCTTTTGCAGTTACACAGGCTCATCACTATTGGACTTGGGCGCAGATCAAACTTTAGTCAACAGCAGCTTTGTGAACAAATTCAAGCTGGCCACTAATCCTTTGCAGATTAAAAACGTGGTCCTGGCTGATGAACATCACATTACCATGACAAAAGAAACTGCCCCCTTCTCTGTCATGCTTGAGAACCTCCACTCCACCATCCAAGGTCCCGTTGTTGACTTCCCTAAGTTTGACATTGTACTGGGACTAGACTGGTTACAGAGAAACAACCCTCACGTGGACTGGGCAACCTCAGTGCTGACCATCAAGCGCAAAGGTGTCAACCACCAAATCTACCCAGACTCTGTAGACCAACTCCTACGAGACCACATCTTTGTACGCATCACAGAGACTTTGGATGAGAAGGAAAACCTGAAAGCAATTGACTGGGACTCCTGCCAGTATGAAATCATACACTTCAAGGATCACCAGGACACCTCCATGCTGCAAGATTGCAACATTGTGGCCTGTCATCCAGAAATCTTCAAAGAGGCGTTACCCGGGCTACCCCCTGAGAAACACATCCAACACTCTATCCAACTCAAGGGGGCCGTACCCAAGGCACACCCCATTTACAGGCTGACCCCAAACAAGGACAACACCTTGCACGCCTATCTCAAGGAGGTACTGGAAAAAGGACTTATCCGCCCCTCACAGTCTCCCTTTGGGGCCGCTGTATTCTTTGTGGCCAAAAAGGACGGTACCTTATGCCTGGTCACGGACTACTGCGCCTTGAACAAAGTCACCATTAAGAATTGTTACCCATTACCACTAATTGACAATCTCTTTGACGCCTTGGGAGGAGCCTCTGTCTTCTCCCAGATTGATCTAACCACAGGCTACAACCAGATCCGCATCAAGGAGGAAGACATCCCCAAGACAGCCTTCTGCACTAAGTACGGCTCCTACGAATGCGTGGTACTCAACTTTGGCATGACCAATGCCCCGTCCACCTTTGTAACCTTCATGAACAAAGTGTTTGCACCACACATAAGCAGACACACCCTTGTGTACCTGGACTATATCATTGTCTACAGCCTCTTGGTGGAACAGCATCACAAGGACCTGGAGGAAGTCTTTGCAACCTTGGCACAGCACAAACTGTTGGCCAAGCCCTCCAAATGCCAGTTCTTCTGAGAACAATACCCTTCTTGGGACACATAGTCTCAAAAGACGGCATCAAACCCGAAAGTCAGAAGATACAAGCCATCTGCAAAATTCCACCTCCCAAGGACAAATCAGAACTCCGCACTTTCTTGGGAATGGTGGCCTATGTACGACGCTTCATACCCAATTGCAGCGTCTTGACCGCCCTCTTGTCTGCCATAACAGGCGCCAAGTCCAAGTTTGTATGGACCCCCCAATGTGACCTCTGTTTTAGACGTCTCAAGGAAAAGCTCACAACAGCACCCATCTTACAATACCCCAAACAAGACGGAGAATACCAGATGAAAACCAACGCTTCAGATGCATCCATTGGGGGAGTACTGCAAATTAAGAATAGTGATGGTGATTTCCTGCCCGTAGCCTACAAGTCACGCAAGCTGAAAGATGGCAAGTGTTGATACCCAATTCACGACAAAGAACTGTTGGCCATTGTGCACTGCCTAGTCAAATGGCGCTGTTATCTGAAACGGCAGGAAGAATTCACAGCATTAACCAATCATAAGTTGCTCATCTATTTCAAGACACAAGCAGAACCTGCCATGCCACCAAGTGCAGTGGATGGAAACCTTAGAAAGGTTTAACATGCTCATTTAATATAAGCCCGGGGCCAAAATTGCTATGGCGGACACCCTGTCCCACCTGTATGTCCGCGCTTCTAGGGGAGAGAATGGGCTTGACCCAGACTGGCCTCTCCTAGTGCTCTGTACAAAAGACAAAGGGTTTCCTGCAGGCACAACCAATATCACCAAAGAAACAGTCATCAAGAATGAACATCTCTTCACTGACATATACGGGACTCTTCACAGAAAAATGTCGGATGGCACAACCATTCCCTACATCCCCACACATCAACAAGTCAATACCATTCTTTGCTACCACAGAGATCTTGGACATACTAAGAGCCAAAATCTATACAAATTCCTAAAGCATAAAGCCTGGTGGCCAACCCTATATTGCAATGTCCAGGAAGTGTTAGAACAGTGCAAGGTCTGCAAAAAGTTTGCCAAAAGCAAAACCCTGCCTAAGTCTGTACTCCCCATTCAAACCCAACTACTGTTCAAAGTATGGGATCTTGACATCGTAGGCCCCATGCCAGGAAAGCACAATGACAAAAAAGCACATCATCACAGCCATCAATTTTGCAACAAGGTGGCCAGTAGCCCAAGCAGTGAAAACACACACCGGTAACAACGTCTGACAATTCATTGGCAAAGAAATAACCAGCAGGTTTGGAAAGCCAGAAATCCTGATAACCAATGGGGGCAAAGAATTGACCTCCAAAAACACCAACATGTACCTTGCCAAAAATGGGGTCAAACACACCGTCACAACACCATACCATCCACAGGCCAATGGACGCGTAGAGCGGCTTAATGGTAGCCTTGTGCAAGCCCTAGTCAAACTCACCACCAGAAGACCTGAATACTGGTATAAGCAGCTACCGACTGCATTACTTGTGTGCCAAACCCAAGTGAACAGATCCACCAGGAAAAGCCCGTTTGAACTGGTATACGGCACACAGCCAAATATCATTCAAGCATTGACAGGACCCAAACTGGAAATTCCAAGTCAAGTCCCCTCTTGCTCTGACCCTCAAGTAATAGAGGCCAACAGCAAGCAAGCAGCCAAAGAAAAGGAACGCTCACAAAAGACCTTTGTTCCCATCCGCCAGAGACATGAAGTTGGGGACAAAGTCTGGGTCATGAATGTTGACAAAAGCAAACTACAACCCAAAAAAGTAGGGCCAGCAATAATCCTAAAGGTAAACAACAATAACACTTACCTTGTGCAAGGGCTCAGGAAACACAAACAAGACAAAACCTTACACCACAACTGCCTACAACCTTGCAAAGCGAGACAGAAACAACGAGAAACCGCCCTGCCTGCCACTGAACAACAACTGGTTCAGTATGGCGCCCAGGCTCCTGACAACCTCCCTGAAAACCTGCCTCCAGAGGAGGCCGACTTTCAGCTGAGGGTGTGTGTGTCAAAACAGCAGGCTCAACCCGCCAGCAAGGTTCCAACCAAGCGGGTTTGTGACCTGCAATCCAATTACCCGGTCACTCAAAGCCAGATTAGGAAGTCAACTTGGATTACCAAATCTATCAACATGAACAAATGATGATATCTCATAGTGGATACCTCAATTTGGCGCTTGACTCATTAGCAGGATAAAGCCACCCCCTCTTCCATCCAGCCGTGTGATCACTAATCATGTTCCTGCTATCCATTGATTCACAATAGCTATATAATCACTATCTCACAATAAAGATTATTATCTATCTTCTAAATATTTTTCCCCTTGTAACTCTGCTAAAACAGCACAGTTACAACAGTATCCTGACTCTTGAACCACCGATCCAGAAGACATTTGACTGGCGCTACAAACCCTATCAAAGGACACTGCAATTCAAGATAGACAACTCTTCAAAAAAGTCAATAACACATACCTACCCTACATTCGCCCTAGCATGAGGATATCCATTATCCTCCAAGCTCACATTGACACTGGACATGGAGGTATAGTCAAAACCCATGACTGGCTATACAAGAACTTCTACTGGGAGAACATGCACCTTCTGATCCCTGATGTTCTTGCCTCATGCCATTTGTGCCAACTCCTACTCCCTTGCCCTTCTCAGCACCAATCCAAGACTGTCCCCCCCTAAACACGCGTTCCACACTATGAGCATTGATGCTGTTGGGCCTCTTCCGCGTTCTAGGTCTGGGTGTCAATTTATCTTAGTTGCCATAGACCATTTTAGCAAATGGGTAAAAGCCAGAGCTACAAAAGATATAACTGCCAAGACCACTGCTAATTTCTTGCTGCAAGATATCCTCTACTGACATGGCTGCCCTCAAGTCCTGCCTTCTGACAATGGCACCAACTTTAATGCTCGCCTCATCACGTCTATTGTAGAAGCTATGGGTACCCATCAATCTTTTTTCATGCCGTATAACCCATCAACTAATGGAACTGTTGAACAAGCCAATTCCTCCCTGGTATCCATGATGAGGAAACTCACACTCTCTGACGCTGCCAATTGGGATATGTTCCTCCCTGCTACCCTCTTTGCCTACCACCTTAGTAGACACCGGTTGACTGGTAAATCCCCTTTTGCCATGCTGTATGGACATGAGGCCGCTACCCCCTCAATCTTGGGACCTCCTCTGATTGAGTATGATAAATCTGAAAATCCTGAGACCCACATGAAAAACCTAACCAACTGTATCATTGACATCCAGGCAACCACCTACTCCACTGCTTATAAGGTTAAGGCTTTGGAGCTTTCTCCGTCCAATGCTGCTAGAGCCCCCCTTCCCAAATACCAAGTAGGCAATCTATTTCTCTACTACCAGAATTGTACAGGTGGTAGAGCCCACAAGCTGGATTCCCTCTGGGTTGGGCCTTGTGAGGTTACCTTCAAAAAAGGCGTCAAATACACTGTGAAGCTACTATTGTCTGGCCGTCCCTTTGCCTGCGTCCACTCCAATTTTTTTGCAACTATCAACTCCCTCCGTTCAATCTTGAGAGGGGAGATGTCGTAAATTGCGCTATTAATGCTATTTTGATTTGCCCTTCAAATATTGATAGTTGCAAAGATTTGACTGGTTTTGCCTTCAAGTTTGGAAATTCCTTGCCTTCTGCAAATAGGTCTGATTTAATATCCACCCATTCTGGATTATTGTACCTGTCTGTGGTTGATTCTGGTATGACCTCATCTCAGTGTGACCCCCTCAGCCACTCTGTCTTCCTATTGAGTGATCCCCGTCTCTTGTCAACTATTTAAAGTAGAATCATTACTCCTAATAAAGACAAGTTTATCCACATTTGCGTTGGCTTTTATAATCTTCAAGCTTTTCCTGTCCTTTCTGCCAAAAGGACTTTTACATCTCGTTTTTCAGGAAATTAAGGTATATGCCCTTAATTTTTCCCTGAAGCTAACCCAAGGCTAGCTTTGAACCTCAAATCTTTTGTAATAAAGATTTCCTGCCGTGTCCTCCAGGATGTTGTCCCCGGAGCCAAACACAACACCATGCTTGAACACAAAAGCCTGGACAATAATTGGCTTGTTACAGTCACTCACCATGTAAAAGGGTAGAAGCCACCTTTTGCTATCTATGCAGCAAGGTCAAGTTGCTACGCTGCTTGGTGAGAATGATTGAGGATGGGGCTCTTTCTGAAGGCAGCAAGGAAGTCACTGCCATAGTCCAGAGGGACATGGAGGAGCTTTCTAAACACGTCAGTGAGATTGACAAGGGCCTTCATCAATCCCTTTCCAACTGCAACCATTTCATTGTGGAATTTCTCAAGTTTGCAAAAATGATTGACCACAACCACAATTGTACAGAAGAGAATCATTATAATCTGGAAAGATTAAGCAACAGTCATTGGGCTATGTAGGAAAAGAACAAAATGTTGTTTGGAAACCAGGCATCACATATGGAGAAGTTTGAAGATGAGCTGCACGTAGCAAAATGTATGATAAAATATCTGGCCCAAGAAGTAAAATTGCAACATAGCAATATTCTGCATCTACAAGGACAAGTAGAGCAGCTACTTCAGGTGTATTCCAACCAGATTGTGTCTGATCCGGGACTACAAGCAACAACAAGAAGGAGCCAAAGCGTCTTGTTCACTGCCAGCCAGGCAATGTCAGAAGACTGTTGCTCCACCATAGCTATAAGAGTAATGAAGACAACATAGGCCGTACAATGAGGAAGGTATACATAGCAGAACCAGTTCTGGATAGCAGTGAGACACCTTTCCCTGGGGCCACCGCTTCAACTTCCAGAACTAGCAACAACGCCAGAGATGCGGCCTCTGAAGCACAATTTTGCGTCCCAAACCAGAGAACTACCTCACCTCTGCCCAGAAAAAGCTATAATTTTAGCATCTCTTCTGTTATCCAGAACATTAAACCAACAAATCTGCCAAAGTTTGACAAAAAGAAAATGTCCACATATTTCTTTGGTTATACAACAGCTCTATGTATGGGGCGGATGACACCATGAAGAATGCAGCTATCTTTAATTGTTTGGATTTTGAGACCCAAACAATAATAATGCCACAACTTCCAGAACAAGGCTGGACCTACAAGAATGTATCAAGGGCCCTTATTGCAGAATTTGGTAATGAAGAAGCTCTATTCTGCCAAAAAATGGAGTTCACAGAAGGAAAGATAAGAAGGGGGAAAGCCTAATGGATTTCTCAGAACGTTTTTATTTGGAAGCACAGACCCTAGTCTCATGGGAGCTGCCAATTTTGTTGACGTAAAGGGAGCACTCCTAAACTACATGCGTCCCAACAGAGAACTGACCATTGCGCTCAAATCAGGAATCTATGGTGCAAGAACAGTCCCTAAACTTATGTGTCACTTGGGATCCTTCAAGGAGCAGTTTGAGGTTCCCTTCCCCAAGTATAAGAAAGTCACCTTGTTCTCTTCAACTGAATCCAAGGGCAAGACTTGGGAGAGAGACTCATCAAAGAAACCAACAATAGTAGCTACTCCCCCAAACAACAACACAGCAAACAACCACACATGCTACAAGTGTGGGCAATTAGGGCATCTATTGCGGGATTGCAAGCAACCCAAGGCTAATGTCTGCCACTTGGGCCAAGAATACAACAAAGAATACAACAAAGAAGACAAGCAAGGATACAAAGACAATGACAAGGACAGAGAAGAAGATGGGGAGGAGTCAAAAAACTGCTAAGCAGTCAGGTTGAGGAGAAAAACCTGACTGCTAGTAGTAACCAATACTCTCCACCTTTTGACCCAGACCCCAACATCCCTGATTGCAACAACTGACTGCTGGACCAAGAAGCCTGCCCTGAGAGATACTTGCCTAAAAAAGAAGAAATAAACAAAGACTTGCTTCATAGAGTTCTAGCCACCAACACAGTCACAAGGAAGCAGGCAATTTGTACGGAAAGTCTACACTCCAAAGAAGCCATTGATACTGTCTATATACCTTATGCTGAACAACTTTCCATGCCATACACTGAGGTCACCCACAAGAGTGAAAGTGTTAAAAGGGTGTCTCAACTATTGAGGTCAGTCCAAGTCTCCACAAACTTGGAAACTTTGAAATCCCTGAAGCCCAAGCTAACAACTGTGTTAGAGTCCTTTCTTGCTCAGTTTAAGGGTTTAGGCATTTACAAGGTTACCAAAATTACCTCTCCTCATTATGGAGAAAGACACAACTGTACATACATTGAACTAGTGGTTTATAAACTTTGTGTAAGAGCAATTCTTGACTATGGAGCTCCTGGGAACATTGTGTCAACCAGGCTAGTCAAGAAGCTGAAAATTGCTCCGGATTTGGACTACAATGGGAAATTTGATACTGCAGGACCTGATAAGATAAAGGCATTGGGAGCCTATTTATCCTTACCACTTTGTTTTGGTAAATTGGTGGTAACGGCCCCAGCAATAGTGATTTGCAATGAAAGCTATGATATTTTAATTGGCCCAGTTTCATGGCTACTTACAGGACTATCATCAACCATCAGGATAGTACTTTTAGTATTTTGGGCCACTCTGTGCCTATGTTCTACCACAGCAACAGAACATAGGACCTTTCTACCAAGAAGGCTCACTATATTAATATGAACTATATCAATGAAGACATGCCAGTAGCATACACCTTGTGACAGCACAAAATTAAGGTCTTGCCGCTGGCTACCAAAGAGTATAAGGGGATTCCCTTATATTCCTCCAGTGAATTCTTCATCCTGAGTGGGTCCCAAGTAATAAACAACACAGACCTTTGTCTCAGCTTCCCAAAAGGATTTCATGGCAAAGTATCTGGACTCCATAATTGTTCACGTCTAGAGCCTTGGATTCTACCAGGTATTATCATGCTGCTGTTGGAAGAAATCCTGGTACTACTGGGAAATCTTTCTTATAAAGTACTGAAGGTGAAGAAACATCAGCTTCTGGGCTACATGAAGCTAGAGGAAAATTCCACCCAACAGATGTCACCCCTTTTGGCAAATTTAGTGAGTTTGCGCTACCATGTAAACAAGTTTTCTATTGTTAATTCCACGTGATTCCCTAAATGGACTAACAGAAGACCAGAAAGACCAAGCCATGTGCCTCTTTGATAAATACAAGGACATCTTTGCAGAGAATGATCAAGACCTAGGAAAAGCTCTGGGAGTTGAACATGTGGGTCATTATTTTTCTTGTTATGCCTAAGTGCTGGACTGATTATTTTATAACTTAATTACATTATTTATATTCAAATTATTCAGAAAATTAAAATACAATCAATGTCAAATCTTTAATTGATCTTGGGCTTAGATATTTGTTTAAAAAATAATTTATCAATTTTAGAATTGAAAATTGCACCTTATAATATTTCTGAAAATATTTTAAGTGCTACTACATACTACAAGCTAATAACATTTATGATGAGTTGCATGGGAGAGTAATAGCAGCCCTAAAGCTATAAATGCTATTACCCTATCTTTGGCTCATCATAAATATTCTTAGTTTGCTTCAGAAAAAAGGTTGTTGTTTTTGAAAGACTGATAACTCTATTTAAAATACACCCTCTAGTAAGCTGCCCTACTTCATGAACTTGCCCTAATGTACCACTAGCATCTTATGATATTTTTGTTTCTCTGGTATCATCACGTGATTTCAAATGATAAGTTATCTCAGAATATTCTGAGAAATTTTCAAATGTTAAAGGTGAAGTATACAACTTCCCATCTTTCATCAAATATGAAAGATTAATGCACAGAATTTTAACTTTGAGCTCTCTCCTTATAGGCCTAACTTTTCTCTCATAAATATAAAAAATGACTTTTGAGAAATATTTGAGCCTGATAGCGCTGATTTATATAATTCTTTTCTTTTTTCTTCTTGCTCAAAAATATTTTCAATATCATTTATATTCTTAATATAAAGCTGATTTTCTTTCTCTTTTAATGTTTTTGATATTACGCCAAAGTGAACATCAACAATGCTTTTTCCATGACATTCTACAAATCTATTGTATTTAATAGACCCTTTAATGTATTGTGGTGCCTCTTTAAATAGATAATATAAGAATTCATAGGATATAAAATGGTTTCCATTATCAGTCCATACTTTGATATTATTTATTTTTTAAACTTATCTGATTTAAAGAGACTTATTAAACATTCACCTGAAAACAAAGAATCATGATACAATATTTGAGATAAAAAATCATGGTATTCATATTTAACTTTATTGTTTTCTTTAAAAACCAATGCAAACCACAATAAAGAATTAGGTCTTTTGGAATACAACAGTTAATGGTTTCAATTGGACCATCACCAACTTTTAAAATCTCCTTAAAATCTATAACTATAATACATGATTCATTATATAATTCATTGATATCTTTCTTATATTCCCTATTTTGATGAGCATAAAAGTCTTGGTGCTGATTAATAGCTTTTAAGTCACTGTTTATAGATTCTGGCAATAATAAGTTTTTACTTTCACATTCTTCTTTTCTTTTTTCTAAGGATGATTTTAAGTTACAAATATTACACATGTCAGTTTGTTTTTTACTCTTTATTATATTTTTTGGTATTAATTTATAATAAGTTGAAAGTGATATTGAAATTTCATTTTTTATTTTCATATTTTAATATGTTTCTTTTTTTGTTTTTAATAGAGAATATTTTATTTCAGTTGAGTATTCACTCATTTCTTTTTTGATATCTTTATAAATTTTTTCAGGCACTTTTTTTGTAAACTGGCTTGTTTCAAAATAATTTTCCAGCAATTTTTTAATTATTTTTTAGTTATTTCTTTTTTTAATGAATAGCTATTATTTTTTGGCTTTTTTTGTTTAAGCTTACATTTTTATTTTTATTTATTTTTCTTGAGTATTCAAACTCACTTTTGGTTATATTAAATCACATATCAGTAAGCTCTTTTAAAGAGTAACTGGAAGTAACCAGAGATCTCAAGGCTGGGAGATGCTTTTGAGGAGCAGATTTCAGAAGATCCTTTAAGTTGTCAATTATCTATTTAGTTTCTGATTTTGAATTAAAGGAATGAACTTTTTTTTTCAAAACTCAGTTTGAGTGAGGAAGTGATTGATAAGGGAATTAAGATTGCCTCCAGAAACAAAGAGGAATGCTTTCTTTAGCATAGCAATTCTTTCTCTTTTTGTTGATGCTCCCAGTGAGGAAAATGGCTTCATGGCAGAAGTAAAGTTAACAGATTCCATAATATTGGATTTGTGATTGCTGATAAAGATATGCTTTGTAGAGATGCCTTGCAAAAGAGTGCTGGTTGCATAAATTATATCTTTTTGTGAAGATGGTTTGAAGTAAACCTTAGGTGGTGCTTTAGCTCTTATATACCAAGCCTTATGACACCAGTCTGAAAGAAATGATGAAGCAGCTTTATTTACAATTTCAAATTGAATTTATATTTCTAGAATAAATGAAATCCCCAGTTTTATGCACAAGTGATATATGTGTATCAGCTAAGCATCAAATTACATTATATCCTCTTTGTAATCTATGCAAATCAATTAAAATGATGTATTAACTTAATCATAGCTGTTCTGCATATTTTTAAAATGATAAAATATTAAAGAATTGTATTTAAAAAATGCTTAATTTGAGGTTTGCAGTTCACTTGAACCTAAAAATCATCTAAACAGCAAATAAATTAACGTCCTAACTTAAAACTACCATAAAATCCTAAATAATTAAGCTTTTATAATATATAAAATGCAGAAATAATGCTCTTGATCTTATCTTTAATTTTTTCAAATAAAAAATATAGCAATTAATGAAAAATTAACTTTTTTAAGATTAAAGCAATCTATTTTATTTTATTATCAAGATAATATAATAAAATCTGATATATACTCTTTTAAATTGCTTTTGCTTTAATATTCAATATGTTATATACATTAATAAATTAAAATAATAGAAAGATAACATTCTTAGCTTCATTTTGATAGCTTACAGTGTGAAAAATATTAGCTTTTTGTTGAGTTATTACTGTTTGAAAATATAAACATTTGTAATTTGATTTTTTTTAAAATTGAACTGTGTTATGCTGCAACTTGGGCAGCATGTGTATTAGAAAATGGCCTAATCCCTAAAATAATGATCCATGTGTTGGATATGCAAGGTACCACTCATATACACTTAGACTAATAAGACCCAGCCTGGCCAACCAAGCCATTGTCAATGAAGAGCTACAGAAGCTACTCACAGCTGGTCTTTTGGTTCCCAGCAAGAGTCCTTGGTCCTCACCTCTTTTGATCATAAAGAAAAAGGACGGGTCTAATTGTTTGGTAATGAACTACTGCAAGTTGAACTCCGTCACAAAAAATTCTTACCTGTTGCCTTGAATTGATGATACGTTGGACAAGTTGGGTGGTGCAAAGTACTTCAGCAAAATGGATCTGATCAGTGGATACTGATAGATTGACCTTCCAGCGGCAGATCAGGAAAAATGCGCTATTATTACCAAACAAGGCCTTTTCCAGCCTACTAGGATACCACAAGGACTTGCAAACGCCCCCGCAACTTTCCAACAGGCCATGGATTCCGTGATGGGAGGCCTTAAGTTGACTTGTGTTCTGGTTTACCTTTACAACATTAATGTCTTCTCACGGACTTTTGGTCAACAGTTGGACCACCTGGAGGCTGTGTTTCAAAATTCTAATTGCGGCCAACCTTAAGCTAAAACCAAGGAAGTGTAATTTCTTTAAGGAACATTTGTAATTCATTGGTTATATTATCAGCAAAGATGGCCTACAACCTGTTCCTGCTAAAGTTGAAGCCATTACGCACATGCAAACACCTACCAACAAAAGAGATTTTCAGGTGTTTTTAGGAATGATTGGTTACTGTAGAAGTCTTATACCAAACTTTGCAGGTCTAGGAGGTCCACTTTTTCACTTGTTGAAAAACAATGTCAAGTTCTCATGGACTGAAGGATTTCAGAAAGCCTTTGAGAACTTAAAGACCACTCTAGTGACAGAGCCAGTACTCTCTTACCCTAAATTTGATTGTCCTTTCATTGTGCACACAGGCGCCAGCTTGACAGCAATTGGGGCTGTTCTTTCCCAGTTGGACAACAATGACCAAGACCATCCTGTAGGGTACTGCTCTTGCACACTCAATAGTCATAAATGAAATTACACGTTAACTGAGAGGGAATGCCTGGCAGTCATCTACGCCTGTCAACAATTTAGAGTATACCTCCACGGAGTAAATTTTACAGTGGTAACTGACCATGCCTCACTCAAATAGTTGAAAACCTTGAAGGACCCTGAAGGACAACTTTCACAATGGGCTATTAATCTACAGGCTTACGACTACAAGATAATCCACTGTGCTGGCGCTATGCATCAAAACACAGATTGTTTTTCCTGACTTCCTATCATAGCCTTAGTTTCCTCATAAGCAGACAAACTTTACAACAAGCTGATGCTAAAACCTTCTATGTGGGGGGAGGAGCCGCTCAAAATTCAGGAAATTCTGAAGGCTCTTGCGGTGGATACTTGCGTCAAAGACAAACAGCTCCTCAAGCAGTACAAAGGTAAATTCTACCCTATATTTGGCCATTCTTACATATAGATGCAGTAGTATCAGCTCACCGTACTGTGGATCATGATAGTATTCATAAGACCCTCAATCTGCTACAGCAGCATTGCTACAGGGAAGGAATGCACTCAGATGTAGCAGAAACCCTGGCCGCTTGCCATGACTGTACAATAGAGCAACCAAAGGTCTTGCACTATCAACACCGTCTAATCTTACCTGACTTTGTGTTCCATACCGTTGCTATAGATGTAGTAGGTCCCCTTCCACTGATTGCTAGCAAGAACAAGTTCATTATTTTAGCAGTGGATCAGCTCACAAAATGGGTAGAAACAAAAGCAATTCCCAATAAGTTGGCGCTTACCATAGCCAAGTTCATTCTAGAGAACATACTCTACAAACATGGCTGCCCGCAGACACTGCTAACTGATAATGGGATGAATTTCACGGGATATATGATACCCAGGCTGAACAAACTCATGGATATTTGTGATAACCTGTCAACACCATATTATCCCCAAACCAATGGAATGGTAGAGAGAACAAATGGAAGTCTGGTACAGATCCTAAGGAAGCTTAGCCATTGGCACAAAACGGAATGAGATACATATCTTCTGGCAGCTACCTTTGCGTACAACATAGGATTCCACAGGGCTACAGGAAAAAGCCCTTTCCAGATTCTTTACGGTCAACAACCAAGTCTCTCACCACATCTCTACAGTCTAGTTAAAATAAACAACCCTCTCACCCCCGACGCTTATTTGAAGAGACTAGTGCAGACGCTAATCAAACTACAGTCTGAGGCATACTCTACCAATTTGGCAACAAAGGAATTAGACATGGATTGTGCAGTAAAAACTTGGCCAGCCCTCCCTGCGTACAAGATAGGAAGCTTAGTATACTTTTATAGCAACCAAGGGTACAGTTGTGAAAGCAACCTTGCCTCACTATGGCAAAGCCTGGTCAAAGTAGTCCAGAAAGTGGAAGTAGATAGCTACACCTTCAATGATCTGGAAACTAGACAACTAATCACTAAAGTCCACACAAAGTACATGCACAAGGCTCCAAGTGGTCAAGAATAAACCCCTTTATGGATAACAATTTGGAAAAAGAAAAACCTAATGAAAATAGTCCATGGGTTGTTATCCTGCTTGCATCAAGAAAGAGATAAGGATTATAGTAAGAGAGATTAGTACAGTTTAGGCAATTGGTGCTTTATTAAGAGACTATTGCCTCTAAACCCAGACACAACTGGATGAGGACTTTGGCAGTGGCTGCATATATTATCCAGACATTAGGTAGCCAGCGGAATGCAAATGGAAGAAAAGGAGAATTGTCTACGGGAAGGAAATTGACACGGTTCACACCAATATAATAAGGAAAGGCAAGCCCAAGCAAGATTCATTACCAGAGAAGTCTTTCTTTCTGGGAATATTACTTTGGTGTTTTACCTCCTATTGAGTACATGACTCTGAGAAGCCACTCAATATACTTGGGCATGTGGTGTAGCCTCTGATGATAAACAAACTTGGAGCCAGTAAGCACCAATTTTCCAACTAACGTCATGGACTGTTGACTCACTGCCCAACCATAATTGAGAAGTTCTAGGATAGTACCCATAGCCTGTAACAATCAACATTTGTGATTATTGGATCCATGCCACAAGGGAACAGTGCCAACAGCAGACCAAGGATTGGACCACACTTTAAAAACCAGCTCAAGAAGTTTGAGGGCACAAGATATCTAATCATCTGTTAAGTATATCCCATTGAAGGAGAAGTCCTGTAGATACAACTGAGCATATCTTACAAGCTTCACCCTCAGGTATACACCAATGAATGTTATTCCCTACTTTGATCCTTTTTGTGGACATCACGTAAGGGTTTTCCAGAGCCAGCATAAGGGTTGACCACATAGCCACTGGCCTGCGGAACTGTATAGTGGAAATTCTCTCCCAACAAAGAAAGGCAATCATTTTGATATAGGAACCTTGACTATCTTCTTGGATCACTATGGGATTAGAGCTCACTTTGTCTTTGTTCAACTCTTGAAGAAGATCAGTTAAGCTGGGTACAGGTTCATTAGTCTTATTAGTAGATGCAGGTATAGAAGCCTTGCTCTTGCTGGTATGGTTCCTCTTCTTGGCAATTGTGAAGAGCTATATAGAAGTAGGAATACTGGAGTCTTGCGCTAGAAAACTACTCAATGGTGTACTTGGATTATATAAGACTGTGCTGGATGAACTATGAAAAGCCGCGTCTATTTTGCTGCCTAGGATTTTGGTGAATTCAGCCTCTTTAGAGACTAACACAGGTGAGTGGACAAGTACGTTCCCAACAGGAATTTTGGATATTCTCCATTGGGCTTTGTTGATTCTCCATTTTGGAACATTGGTGTATCATACAACTGGCTTCCTGTTCCTTTTTGGGCAGTTTACCATACTGAAAGAGGTAATTAACTTTTATAGTAATGTCTAGTTTATTGGGGGAAAATGCCGTGAAGTAATTGGTTATAAACTAGCCTTCACTGTAATCACACATTGATCCATTAAGCTTGGTGAACTAGAGTACAATGGTACTATTGTCCTGGATGACAACTAGTTTGACTGATCAAATAAGTTGCACTCCAAGTCCATATTAACTAATGATCATCCAATCATTAGGTTATTATTGGGCTAAGTATTAGAGGGACCCGGGCTGTAGACAGAGGATCCTAGCGCTTGGTGGCTCTCATTAATCACATCATTACTATATAACTCTCTCCTTGACTTATTAAATAAAAAACTGATTTACATACTTTACAACTTATTATACACATTAGGCTATAGAACTTATCTTAGCTTAGTCTTTAATAACAATTAAGGTTGTATTTGAGTTAAGTGAATATAGCTATCAACCACCTGATAGCCAAGGTTACAACAGTCTCAAGTATTGTGGAAACATAATTAGTCAGGCATTCCTTGAGCTGTGCAGACCAAGTAGCAGTGTAGTTCTGGTGTCCAACCAAACTATTGATCTGATGGCTGATGTTGGCCATAGAACCTACAAGCTCATTGTAAAGGCGTTAAAGGAATGCCTGTTGGTTATTGATCAAGTTTCCCTGGTGTGATATGAGAGAAAGTTGATACCCCAAGTGAATATAATTGTGGAAAATTATGGGATGAGCAAAACTATGCATGTACTCCTTTGCTTGCTTGATTGTTTTCATCTGCAACTAAAGCTGGTTTGGAGAGATCCCAGTGAAGTTTCTGAACTTCTCCTTTGCAGTTGTGCCATATGATGGCAATACCACCAACTTCTTGTGTGCTTCCCCGTTTTGGTAAGCACTGCAGTACATGCTGCCTATGGCCTGCTCCAGCTGCTTCTGGGTAGGCTCTGCATTCCCATCCACTTCTAGTGGAACTAGAACGTCAAGGTGCAAAGTGGAGTGGACCTCAATTTGGCGGGGATGTTGCATGTCAGTCATTAATTGACCAAATACAACAAATTTCCTGGGTAGACCATCCCTTGTACCAGCAAGGCAATTGATCTCTGTAAAGAGTCTATTGGGGTGATCCTGAAGATGACAGAGGAAAGCATGGAGAAGGTTGTCTCTATCTCCTCCCCAGTCAAAAGACAAGTCCCCGGCAGGGAAACAAGTAGCATTGGATGTTGCATGCTTGAGTGAGCACCAAATGTTGTAACTTCAGCTATGGTGTGGTGATGGCTGTTATACACTTAACTTGATTACAACCTATATATTACTAAAGACTAAGCTAAGATGATTCTTCTGCCTAGTGTTTATAATAAAATTATAAGTAATGTAATATCAATTCTTTATTTAATAAACAAGGGATAGTTATATAGGGGTTTTGTGATTAAAATTAAGCCACTGATACTCTGATCAGACTTCACCTCAGATCATATTGATTCTCAGCCCATCAATTGGTATGATTGTTTGATGGACTAAAATAACCCTCTGAGGTTATGACCTGTTGGTCAACCAGACTAGTTGTTCCTTCAAACTACAGGATTATTTGACCCTTTGCACTAGAGCCTAATTAATGGGAGGTATTAACGTCATTAATGGCTAGTTAACACTAACCACATTACAACAAACATGGATTAAATCTGCCCAGAGCAAGCTGGCACAAGTGGAATTCCTGAAAAAATTCTGAATTGCAGAAACTCCATCCAATTGACACACAACGCTGGCACCTGGTGCAACAAGTGGCACAAGGATCACATGAAGAAGGACCAGGATACCTTTAAGCAGGATTTCTTGTAAATATTTGTGCTGAAGGACACCACACTGATGATAATACGCCAAGTAAAGAATCTCACCCAAACAGGCACAGTAAAAGAGCTCAATTGAGCATACAAAGAACTCTACCTATATGCCCCCTCAGACATGGCTTTTGACACTCCAGCCACACACTTCATGTACTATGATGCACTCAAGCTGCATGTGATGAGACATGTTAACCTGGATCAGGTGACCAACTTGCAGAGCCTTTATTGTGAGGCAGAGAAATCAGAGCAAACATACAATGTCCTTCACAAAGCACAGACTGGGAAAACAGAGCAACTGAAGGACTCTCACCCAGCTGGACGTTCTAATCACCCCCACCTGGGAACAATAACAATAATAATTCAAACCATAAACCTGCGGGCTCAAATGGTCCTGGCAATGGGAATAATGGACAGTCAAATTGTGCTCACTTCTGTGTCACTGCCACACAAGACAATCAGGACAAGGGAAAAGCCTGGGGAGAGCAATAAGCAAGCCAAACTCTCCCTGCACAATTCCTGATATGCCCAACAATGAGTATCAACCCAAGAACGTGGATCAGTGTCCAATGATCCAGGTGCCTTTGGAAGACACTTTACTTTACACTGTTTCCAGACATCCTAATAAACTGATGACCTATCCTTTACGCTTTTGCAGTTACACTGGCTTGGCGCTCCTGGACTTGGGCGCAGATCAAACCCTTGTCAACAGCAACTTTGTGGACAAGTTCAAGTTAACCACTAATCCTTTGTAGATTAAGACCGTGGTTTTAGCTGATGATTATCACATTACTTTGACACAGGAGACTTCCCCCTTATATGTCATTCTAGAGAACTTACACTCCACCATTCAGGGGCCTGTCATTGACTTTCCCAAATTTGACATTGTGCTTGGACTGGACTGATTGCAAAGGAACAACCCCCACATAGACTGGGTGATGTTGTGTTCTGAGGCGCCACACAGACACACAACGGGGAATCCTAACCTTAGGATTAGATTTGTACTAAGTCTTGGTTAGATGGCAGGGAAGGCTATGCAATTACCTTGTGGCCCTGGATGAATTATCTCTACTATTTGTGGCTAGAGAGAGGCGCCAAAGTACTGGGAGACACAAAGACAAAAATGTGAATAGAACTTAATTTTATTGGTGAATAGAAAAATCATATATAGTGATTGAGGATACCACAAAACACTACCAGGATAGCAGGATCACTTGTCACAAGCATGAGTGGGGCAAGTGAGTTACAAAGAGTCAAGAAACCAAAAAAATTTATTTCCCAATTTAGCCATTGATTTATTTTGAGAGGTGAAAGCAAAAGAGAGAGATTTGTCTTTGAAATAGCCCATCAAAGGCAAAATCAAAACATGGTGAATGGCGGCATTCACAACATTGTCCCCCTTTAGATTGGCCTTAGGGGGGTGAATCTTGCGGAGAAACTTTGCATGTACTTGAGCAAACAGACAACCACTAGAGAGGAGCTTTACAGTGTACTCAGATCCTTGTTTGAAAGTCACTTCTAAAGGACCAACCCACAGAGTGTCCAGTTTATGCGCATGTCCTCCCACTATATGCTGGTAGTAAAGACATGGTCACCAACGTCAAACTCAGGCAAAAGGGAGCGTCCAGCATTATTGGGGGAGAGCTCAAGCATCTTAGTCTTATATGCAGAGGTGTAAGCAGTGGCTTGTATATCAATTATGTGATTGAATAGATCTTTGATGTGGTTGTCAGGATTCATGGCCTTATCAGAGGAGAGTAGGGGCCCCCAAGAGCAACAGAGTGGTAGCCTCACGCCCATACAGCATAGCAAAAGGGGAATACCTGGTGACACAATGTTTGCTAAGGCAACATGCAAAGAGAGCAGCAGGTAAGTATAGATCCCAATTTGCAGCATCAGAGAAGGTGAGTTTCCTCATGATAGAATTCAGTGTTGAATTTGCATGCTTGACTGCACTATTGGTATAAGGTTTATAGGGGCAGAGAAAGACTGGTGAGATCCCAAGGCCTCAACAACAGAGGTTACCAACTTGGCGTTGAAATTAGTCCCATTGTCAGATAGCAACACTTTAGTGCAGCCATGGCGGTAGAAAACATCTTGCAACAGGAAGGCAGCAGTTGTCTTAGTGATGATGTCCTTAGGAGGATGAGCTTATACCCACTGCTGAAGTGATCAACTGCAATCAGGATGAAGCAACAGCCAGAGCAGGAGCAGGTGAGAGGTTCCACAGCGTCAATGCTGACAGTGTGAAAGGCATGTTGAGGGGTACTCAATTTGAACTTGTGGGAGGCAGCTTGCAGTCTCTGAAGTTGGCAGTTGTGGCAACTAGCTATGATATCTGGAATCAGCATGCAAAGGATTTTCCAGAAGTAATTTTTCTGGAGCCAGTCAAAAGTCTTGGCAATGCCTCCTTGCCCAATCTCTTTATGGGCTTGTAGCACCAATGAAAGACAAAAATAGGTCATACATAAGGCAGGTACTGGTCTTGTACTTTCTTGAAGAGCTGTTTGTCACAGATGAGCGTATCCTCAGAGATTTTAGACAAGGCTAATTAGACTTCTTCTGTCTCACTTTCCCAAGAAGAAGGATATCCAATTAGCTCATACAACTGGCCAGCCTCAGCAGGATGTAGAGCAAGGATGGGCATTCTGGATAAGCCATCTGTGTTCTTATGTTAAATTCTGGGACAATGTAGCACAGTGAAGTCATAACCTTGTAGGCAGAGAGCTCATCTAGCTAGTAATCCTTCTGGCTACTTAAGCTGTTGTAACTACTTAAGCAAGGTATGGTTGGTGACAACAGTGAAATGGGTGTCATACACATAGTGGCAGAACTGTTTGACTGCATGCAACACAGTGAGACACTCTTTTTCTGTGACAAAGTAGTCCTTCTCATGCTTGTTTAGGACACAGGAAGATAAGCTACAGGATGGTTCACACCTTTCTTTGTTAATTTGGGTCAAAATAGCCCCAATAGCAAGATTGCTAGCTTCAGTGTATAGGATGAACTCCTTATTTTAGTAAGGATACACTAGGATGGGAGACTTTTTGAGCTTCTGTTGAAGGGCCTAAAAGGCTTGCTGCTGGCTAGCGGTCCATTCAAAAGGGACATTAAGTAACAGCTCAACTAGAGGTTCACTAGTATTAACAATGTTGGGAATGAGCTCCCTGTAGTAGCTCATCATACCCAGAAAGACTTGTACCTCTTGCAGGTTGGTGGGTGGAAGCATTTTGTCAATGGCTTCAACCTTCTTGGTCATTGGGAAAATCCCTTTCTAGGTTACTTCATGGCCCAAGAATTCAAGACACTCTTTAAAGAAAGCGCGCTTAGATGGTTTTAGCTTGAGGCCAGCTTCTCAAATCTTTATGACCACCTCTTTGAGATGCGCCAGGTGATTAGCAAAGGTAGCACTGAAACCCATTATATTTTCTAAGTATACTAGGACACATGATAGTTTAAAGTCTCAGAGGATGGAATCCATAGCTTATTGGAATGTGGCTGGGGCATTGCAGAGTCCTTGTGGCATACATATAGGCTCAAACAGCCCTTCAGATGTAATGAGTGGGGCCTTTTGGCGTTCCTTGGGCAATAGGTCAACTTGCCAGTATCCCAATGCCAGATCCATTGTGGAGAAGAACTTAGAGCCTCCAAGTTGGCAGAGAGCATCATCAATTTGCGGCAAGGGGTAAGAGTCCTTCTTGGTTAAAGAGTTCAATTGTTGGTAGTCCATCACAATGCAATGACCCCATCCTTCTTCTTTAGGATGAGAAGGATGAAGCCCAAGGACTTTGGGAAAGGGCCAGTAGCCCAGTGTCTAACAGTTATTTTGAGCTCATTAGATACCTGAGCGTCCTCCACGCAACTGCAGCAATAATTTTTAGCGCAGAAGGGTGGATGTTGTGAATAACAGCATTCACCATGTTTTGATTTTGCCTTTGTTGGGCCATTTTGAGGACAAATCTCTTGCTTTTGCGTTTGACTCTCAAAATGAACTGGCTTCTGCTTCAGGAAGTATGATTATTTGGTTTTCTGACTCTGCGCAACTCACTTGCCTCACTCATGCTTGTGGCAAGTGATCCTACCGTCCTGGTAGTGATTTGTGGTATTCCTAACCAATATATATTCCATTTCACATTCACCAATAAAATTTAAGTTCTATTCACATTTTTGTCTTTGTGTCTTCTGTACTTCTGCGCCTCTCTCTAGCCACAACTAGTAGAGATTATTCTTCCAGGGCCGCAAGGTAATTGCTATTGCCTTCCCTGTCATCTAACCAAGACTTAGTACAAATCCAATACTAAGGTTAGGATTCCCTGTTGTGTGTCTGTGCTGCGCCTCAGAACATGACAGTGGAGCATCTCCAGTATCAAATTGATGGATAACTCCTTTGACTAGGCCATAGTCAGTGCTGTCTTTGGCAAAGATGTCTGAAAATTGATCTAGAAAATTGAGCACCTCTTTCTGCTGAACCAGGGATAGCTGTGGGAAGTCTTGCACAGTAAACAAAGATATGACTTGGGGCCTGTTCTCTGGTAGGTTAAAGACCTGAAATGTACCAAAGGGATTAAGGGACTTGAAATCAGGAGCATTCAATAATTTACCATAACCAACAACCTGCCCTGTAGATAGGTTTCTGGGAAAACCTGTTAAATTGGCTACTAACAATTGAACAGGATTCTTATGGGAGACATCTAGTATTCCAGTACATAGGTAAGGTTCATTACAGCCTAACAAGGGAGGAGATTACAGCTCCAGGAAAGTACACTCAGTTAACTCATATGATATTTGGGAGTCCAGGATGGCCTGAGAGCCAGGGGGGATGATTACAGCAGAAGTAGCCAGGAGAGAGATCCCCTCAGACGCAGGGCAAGCTATGGGTGAACATTTCATGTTTGAAGAGTGGGTGCAATATTTGAGGTTGAAAACCCCAGTGGGATATTATAAAGTGTTGTAACTGTGCTGTTTTAGCAGAGTTACAAAGGGAAAAATATTTAGAGGATTGATAATAATCTTTATTGTGAGATAGTGATTATATAGCTATTGTGAATCAATGGATAGAAGGAACATGATTAGTGATCACACGGCTGGATGGAAGAGGGGGTGGCTTTATCCTGCTAATGAGTCAAGAGCCAAATCAAGGTATCCACTGTGAGGGATCATCATTTGTTCATGTTGATTGATTTGGTAATCCAAGTTGACTTCCGGGTCTGGCTTTGAGTGGCCGGGTAATTGGATTGCAGGTCACAAACCTGCTTGGTTGGAACCTTGTTGGCGGGTTGAGCCTGCGGTTTTGACACCCCCCTGGCTGAAAGTTGGCCTCCTCAGGAGGCAGGTTGTTGGGGAGGTTGTCAGGAGCCCGGGCGTCATATTGAACCAGTTGTTGTTTGGTGGCAGGCAGAGCAGTTTCTCTTTGCTTCTGTCTTGCTTTGCAAGGTTGTAGGCGGTTGTGGTGTAGTGTCTTGTCTTGCTTGCGTTTCCCAAGCCCTTGCACAAGGTAAGTGTTATTGTTGTTTACCTTTAGGATTATTGCTGGCCCTACTTTTTTTGGGTTGTAGTTTGCTCTTGTCAACATTCATGACCCAGACTTTGTCCCTGACTTCATGTCTTTGACAGATGGGAATGAAGGTCTTTTGTAAATGTTCCTTTTCTTTGGCTGCTTGTTTGCTGTTGGCCTCTATTACTTGAGGATCATAACAAGGGGGAACTTGACTTGGGATTTCCAGTTTGGGTCCTGTCAATGCTTGAATGATATTTGGCTGTGTGTCGTATACCAGTTCAAACGGGCTTTTTCTGGTGGATCTGTTCACTTGGGCTTGGCACACAAGTAATGCAGTTGGTAGCTGTTTATAACAGTCTTCAGGTCTCCTGGCGGTGAGCTTGGCTAAGGCTTAACAAGGCTACCATTAAGCTTCTCTACGCGTCCATTGGCCTGTGGATGGTATGGTGTAGTGACAGTGTTTGACCCCATTTTTGGCGAGGTACACATTGGTGTTTTTTTAGGTCAATTCTTTGCCCCATTGGTTATCAGGAGTTCTGGCTTTCCAAACTTACTGATGATTTCTTTGCCAATGAATTGTCAGACGTTGTTACTGGTGTGCAATTTCACCGCTTGGGCTACTGGCCACCTTGTTGCAAAATTGATGGCTGTAATGATGTATTTTTTGTTGTTGTGCTTTCCTGGCATGGGGCCCACAATGTCCAGAGCTCATACCTTGAACGGTAGTTGGGTTTGAATGGGGAGTACAGATTTAGGCGGGGTTTTGCTTCTGGCAAACTTTTTGCAGACCTTGCACTGTTCTAACACTTCTTGGACATTGCGGTATAAGGTTGGTCACCAGGCTTTATGTTTTAGGAATTTGTATAGATTTTGGCTCTTGGTATTTCCAAGATCTCTGTGGTAGCAAAGAATGGTATCAACTGGTTGATGTGTGGGGATGTAGGGAATGGTTGTGCCATCTGATATTTTTCTGTGAAGAGTCCTGTATACATCAGCAAAGAGATGCTCATTATTAATGACCGTTTCTTTGGTGATATTGTTTGTACCTGCGGGAACCCTTTGTCTTTTGTACATAGCACTAAGAGAGGCCAGTCTGGGTCAAGCCCATTCTCTCCCCTAAAAGCGCGGACATACAGACGGGACAGGGCGTTTGCCATGGCAAGTTTGGCCCCGGGTTTATATTGGATGAGCATGTTAAACCTTTCTAAGGTTTCCATCCACCGCACTTGGTGGCGTGGCAGGTTCTCTTGTGTCTTGAAATAGATGAGCAACTTATGATTGGTTAATGCTGTGAATTCTTCCTGCCATTCTAGATAACAGCGCCATTTGACTAGGCAGTGTACAATGGCCAGTAGTTCTTTGTTGTGGATGGGGTATCTACACTTGCCATCTGTCAGCTTGTGCAACGTGTAGGCTACGGGCAGGAAGTCACCGTCACTATTCTTAATTTGCAGAGCTCCCCCAATGGATGCATCTGAAGGGTTGGTTTCCATCTTGTATTCTCCATCCTGTTTGGGGTATTGTAAGATGGGAGCTGTTGTGAGTTTTTCCTTGAGGCGTCTAAAACAGAGGTCACATTGGGGTGTCCATACAAACTTGGACTTGGTGCCTGTTATGGCAGACAAAGGGGTGGTCAAGACGCTATAGTCAGGTATGAAGAGCCGTACATAGGCCACCATTCCCAAGAAGTTGCAAAGTTCTGACTTGCCTTGGGGGGTGGCATCTTGCAGATGGCTTGTATCTTCTGACTGTCAGGTTTGATGCCGTCATTTGAGACTATGTGTCCCAAGAAGGGTAATTGCTCCCAGAAGAACTGGCATTTAGAGGGCTTGGCCAGCAGTTTGTGTTGTGCCAGGGTTGCAAAGGGTTCTTCCGGGTCCTTGTGATGCTGTTCTACCAAGGGGCTGTAGACAATGATATTGTCCAGGTACACAAGGGCGTGTCTGCTTATGTGTGGTGCAAACACTTTGTTCATGAAGGTTACAAAGGTGGACGGGGCATTGGTCATGCCAAAGTTGAGTACCATGCATTTGTAGGAACTGTACTTGGTGCGGAAGGCTGTCTTGGGGATGTCTTCCTCCTTGATACAAATCTGGTTGTAGCCTGCAGTTAGATCAATCTTGGAGAAGACAGAGACTCCTCCCATGGCTTCAAAGAGATTGTCAATTAGTGGCAATGGGTAACAATTCTTAATGGTGACTTTATTTAAGGCGCAATAGTCTGTGACCAGGCGTAAGGTACCGTCCTTTTTGGCCACAAAGAATACGGCAGCCCCAAAGGGAGACTGTGAGGGGCGGATAAGTCCTTTTTCCAGTGCCTCCTTGAGATAGGCGTGCAAGGCGTTGTCCTTGTCTGGGGTCAGCCTGTAAATGGGGTGTGCCTTGGGTACGGCCCCCTTGAGTTGGATAGAGTGTTGGATGTGTTTCTCAGGGGGTAGCCCGGGTAACACCTCCTTGAAGATTTCTGGGTGACGGGCCACAATGTTGCAATCTTGTGGCGTGGAGGTGTCCTAATGATCCTTGAAGTGTATGATTTCATACTGGCAGGAGTCCCAGTCAATAGCTTTCAGGTTTTCCTTCTCATCCAAGGTCTCTGTGATGCGTACAAAGACATGGTCTCGTAGGAGTTGGTCTACAGAGTCTGGGTAGATTTGGTGGTTGACACCTTTGCGCTTGATGGTCAACACTGAGGTTGCCCAGTCCACGTGGGGGTTGTTTCTCCATAACCAGTCTAGTCCCAGTACAATGTCAAACTTAGGGAAGTCAATGACAGGGCCTTGGATGGTGGAGTGAAGGTTCTCAAGCATGACAGAGAAGGGGGCAGTTTCTTTTGTCACGGCAATGTGATGTTCATCAGCCAGGACCATGTTTTTCATCCGCAAAGAATTAGTGGCCAACTTGAATTTATCCACAAAGCTGCTGTTGACTAAGGTTCAATCTGCGCTTGAGTCCAAGAGAGCTGAGCCTGTGTAACTGCAAAAGCGGAAAGGGTAAGACATCAATTTATTGGGATGTCTGGCAATGGTGTATAGCACTGGGTCTTCTGAGGGCACTTGGATCATTGGGCATTGGTCCACATCCTTGGGTTGGTATTCATTGTTGGGCAAGTCAGGAGTTGTGTGGGAAGAGCTTGGCTTGCTTAGTGCTCTCCCCTGGCTTTTCCCTCATCTTGGTTGCCTTGGGTGGCAGTGACACAGAAATGGGTACAATTCAATTGGCTGTTATTCCCATTCCCATTCCCAGTTGAACCCATGGGTTTGTGGTTGTTGTTGTTACCATTACCTCCAGGGGGTGATTGAGAGGAACACCCACTTGAATGTGAGTTTTTGGGTCTCTCTTGTTTCCCAGTCTGTGCCTTGTGCAGAGTGTTGGATGTTTGCTCCACTTTTTCTGCTTCACAGTACAGGCTTAGTAGGTTGGTAACTTGGTCCAGGTTCATATATCTCATTACGTGCAACTTGAGGGCGTTGTAGTACATGAGGTGTGTTGCTGGAGTGTCAAAGGCCATGTCAGATGGGGCGCAGAGACAGAGTTCCTTGTAGGCGTAGGTGAGTTCTTTGACGGTGCCTGTCTGGGTTAGGTTCTTTACTTGGCGTATGATCATGAGTGCCGTATCCTTAAGCACAAATCTCGTCAAGAACTCCTGTTTGAAAGTGTCTCAGTTCTTGTTGGTGTGCTCTTTGTGCCACTTGTTGCACCAAGTGCCAGCGTCATGGGTCGGACAAATGGAAATCTCCACAATCCAAAAACGCTGTGGGCACTCCATCTGAGCCATATTGCTTTAGGCAGACTGAATTCATGAGGCAGCATTGTTGTTGTTGGCCCCCGCAAAGGGTTCCAAGGCAGTGCTGCAAAGTCTTTGTGCTACATAGGCGGGCATGGTGGTTTTGTCAGCTGGTTGCGGCGTCAAGGGAGGTGCCTGAAAGAAACCTTGTGCAGACATGGCATTGAAGGCGGGTAGTGGGATCACCGTGTTTTGTTAGAGGACAAAACCATCAGGTATTGCGGTACCAGGAGTATACAGAGTCCAGTCAGGTGGGAGGCCAGACATAATTCTGTTGAGGATTTGTTGGCCGCGGCGTGTGCGGGCAACAGGCAGAATTTTTCAAGATAAGGTAGGATGGAGAGCCTACCTGTGCTACCAATGTTGTAAATGTGCTGTTTTAGCAGAGTTATAAGGGGAAAAATATTTAGAGGATTGATAATAATCTTTATTGTGAGATAGTGATTATATAGCTATTGTGAATCAATGGATTGCAGGAACATGATTGGTGATCACAGGCTGGATGGAAGAGGGAGTGGCTTGATCTAGCTAATGAGTTAAGTGCCAAATCAAGGTATCCACCATGAGGGATCATCATTTGTTAATGTTGATTGATTTGGTAATCTGAGTTGACTTCCGGGTCTGGCTTCAAGTGGCCGGGTAATTGGATTGCGGGTCAAAAACCCGCTTGGTTGGAACCTTGCTGGCAGGTCAGTCCTGTAGTTTTGACAAAAGCACACATCTTGAGGCGCTTCCTGGGAACTTTAACTGGTTCTTCAAAGATCAGAGGTACCTTGTACCCTAGAATAGAGAGGTAACCATTATGACCGTACAACAGTCACTGTTGAGTATTTAGCCAAATAAATGCTCTGAAATATAAAATTGTTTCTGTTTTTGCTGTTTATTGCATGTAGATAGGTTGGATTAGAAGTCTTAAGGTAAAGATTCCTGAAAACTGGGTCTATGTCTAATAAAAGAACAGAAGGCAAGATTGACTGAGTCAAACTGGGAGACTAGGTGTCTCAAAAACAAGTTAATTAATTGGGAAGATTAATTAATAAATATGTGGGGATATAATTAATGAGGATTTAATTATATTGGTAAATTGTATTGACTGTTTAAGAAGTTTGGTTAAGATTAATCATAAGAGAACCCCCAATTTGGGATAAAATCACTGTCTTTGCAAATTCATTAGGATAAAAGCGCTGCTGCGCTGAATTCTTGATTTGTAAAGCGCCAAGGTGCTTGGTTTGAGTTTTGAAGCATTTTGATAGGTTTTAAGCCAAAAAATATTAAATGCAAATATAACTAAATAAAGGCAAAGATGCCCAGGAATTGAGGTTTGGTTAGCTGGTTTCCAGTTGGAACATTGATAGCTGAGTTTTGTTATATGTAATCTACAGGGTTTTGGTGCCAGGAGCTGGAGAAGCTCCATGCCAAATTAGTACATTGAGATGAATGACGTCAGGTGACTCCTTCTCATTGTAAGTCAATTCTCATGGGTTGGGAATTACAGAGGATCTTTTAGGTAAGGATCTAGGTTTGGATGAATTGAATGTCATAGACCACATGATACAAATCATAGGTTGATTCAGGAACCAGATGGGTTTTCAGCCAAATATGCCCTGAATGGTATATAAGCAAAAACAGTTAAACATTAATAAAAGATATATTCACATTGTCGGTTTTGACGCTTTCCCCTCACCTAATTTTCAATTATCATGTCTTCTTTGTTAAAATTTGAAAGAGCTAAATTTGGAGTAATTTGTGTGGAAACTGCCGCTGCAAGGAAGGAAGTGCCTACAAGTTCATTGGAAGCAGCTTGGGCCAGCCTGCAGGTCACCAAGACTGTTCCTGAAGAGTCTTTGGTGGAAGTAAAGGCTGTGTTTGAAGAGCTGTATTCCAATTACTTTGCAAAGGAAAGCACTCCTGCCCAAGGAAACCAAATCTATGCTTGGGATGCTTGGAACTTATTTTTAGGAAGAGATGAAATTTTACAACAAGTAAAAGAAATGGTGAACCGTGAAATTAAGGCTTTGAGAGCAAGAGAGGGAAAAAGCGTTGAAATCATGGCTTGTTGGCGGGATGACAACAAAGTGTTGTCTCATAAAATTGCCTTCCTGGAGGCAAAGCTCCTCAAAGCTTTATCACAGGAGGGTAATGACAATAAGAATCAAGGGCAAGATAATGGTAGGATGGACTGGTTAGGCCTGGATCTGTCATAACCATCTTTCAAGTTGATGATCCCATTATATTCTCTAAGGAACTGGGTACCAACTAAGAGGTCATAGCTCTCATTTTCCAAGACAAATGCAGGTTCAGCTAGGAGAAGCTTGCCAAACCGCATGGGGAGAGCAGAATATACTCATATGGTGCAAGTCATGGATAGTCCAGCTGTGCCCTAAAACTGGTGATAATTAAGATCAGGGGCAAGTTTGAGTTTCTTCACAAGTTTGGAGGAGACAACATTGACTGGAAAGCCAGTATCCAAGACAGCCTTGATTTTCACCTTCTGGATGGATATCTCTACCTAAGTGATAGTATAACCAAAGAGTGGGAGGGCATCCAGTATGTCTTGAGCCTCTGCTAGTCTTTTGTCCCACTTCTCAATCATGCATCTTAAGCCCAGAAACTCCTTGTAGACAGTTTAGAGAGGGAGCAAAACTGACATATTCTTGCATACAGCGTCAGCAACTTCAGCAGCTTCTTCTTATGACTCCAATAACATGGGGGACCTCTTGGCTTGAGTGAGTTATGGGCAATAGACAACTTCTTTGGCCTCAGGCAAAGTCTTAGTAGTTGTTGTAGTCTTTCCTGATTGTAACTTGTAGAAGACTGCAATGGTTTATGGGATGGCAAGAACTAAATACCCATAAGTGTCAGGGTCATCAACATCAGAATTGTCCAATTCAGAGTTTTCAGAGATATTGTGTAACAACAGTAGGATGGGAGGAGCCTTGGTATCAGTTGGCTTGGAGTTGGTTATAGAGGGAGGGATTGAAGGAGACTGGGAAGAATTGTCAACCAAGAGTGTCACTGCCTCTAGTTTGACTGTTCTTTTCCCGCTTGCTCTTTGTAACAGCTCCTTCAACCTGAAGATTGGTGCAGACTCAATAATTGTGCTCTATCTGGCCATAGTTGTGGCAACCTTACGTCAAGGAGGATTTTGCAAGTTCATTGTAAGGATGTGAGGGCCACAGGAAGACAAGACAGAGTTAGAAGCGGCACAATTCTCCCAAAAGACTGCTCCAGAGTGGATAAGGTGCATGTCCTGCAACAGAGTCTTTATGCTCTTAATGGAGGAAAGCATAGATTTTTGGGCTTTGAAGTAAAGGCACAGATGCTAGTTAACCTTGAGGGCTTGAGTGCAAGCCATGTAGGCTTTGTGAGCCAAAAATTGTCTGCTTGTTATCAGTTGCTGTCCTTTCATGTAGAATCTGTTTGAAAATTCAGCTAGAGTCTCCTTAGGTTTGAAAGCAATGTGCATGAAGGCTCCTTCTTTACTTCCAGGCTAAGGTCACCGCCAAATTTGTCAATCAGAAGCTACTTCATATCTTCCCAAGTCTCAATGATGGACAGCTCTGGCACTACCACCTCCTGGCAGGTCTGGTGCAGACAGGTTAGAATGTGTTCCTTCTTAACCTCATATGATGCTTGTCTCATGGCAGTTTCATATATAGTTAGGAAAGCTGTGTGTTGTGTTGGCTCCTGGGGACAACATCCAGGAGGACACAACAGGAAATCTTTAAAACAAAAAAATTAGGTTTGAAGCTAGCCTTGGGTTAGCCTTCAGGGAAAAACTAAGGGCCCATACTTTAATTTCCTAGAATACAAGATGTGGACTTCCTTTTAGCAAAAGAAAGGGGATAAGCTTTGTTGCAACTGAAATAATGAGAGTTCAGTACTTAGAGTTGGGGAAGACAACAGTCCAATAGGAAAGGACATAATAATAAGAATACAGTATTGTTTATTGTAGGGTATTGTAATTAATGTACTATATAGGGAAAGCCACAAGGCCACAAGGAGGTGGCATAGTGGGAAGTTCCCTGTAGGGTTTGGGGCCAAGGAATAACTTGTGCAGGGATCAGCAGGTCAAATTGACAGCGCTCCTAATTAGGATAAAGTACCTGCCATTTGACATTGCCATCAGATTAATTCATAACGTTAGATACGTTAGCAGGCAAGGCTGAAAACTTGGTTGCAACACCCCCCCTTGCCCCTGCTTGTTGTCAGACACCAGGACTGGAGTCTGCGGAAGGTCTGGGAAGGTCCACACAAACAACCTTTGTGTGGGGATGGCGCGGCAGGGGCGCAAGCAATTGTGGTGAAGTTTCTTGGTGTTTCCCTGGGCATCCTCAAGTTGGTAGGTGTGGTTGTCATAGACGGCAGCTACCTTGAAGGGCCCTAGGTGGTTGGGTTCTAATTTGGCAGAATTGGGATTGAGGGTGTAGACGGGGTCACCTACAGTGTACCTAGCTTTGAGGTGTCTTGTCTCTCCTGCAATCTGCTTGTGTTTGTTCTCCCGGGCCTTGGCACGCCATTGGTCTAGGGAGGGAGTTGGCACTAGGGGGGCTTGCCAGGAATCTTGGACCGCAGTTTCCCTTGTTCAACTCCTGTCAGACCGTCAGGTGTTCCAAAGGCCAGGGTGTTAGGGCTGAATCCAGTGCCTCTGTTGATTCTTGCTCGCAGGATCAGTAGGGCGGTGGGAAGGTGTTCAGTCCAGCAGTGTTAGGGTGCTCTTGTGAGAGCTTGGCAATCAGTTGGACCAGGGAGCCATTTAACTGTTCCATGCGTCCATTGTCTTGCAGATGGTAGGGGGTTGTGACTATATGTTGGAGCACGTTTCTGACACAATAAGCCTTCACAACGTGTCCAACAAGTTCTGGCCTGCCATCTGTGATTAGGCGTTTGGGTTGCCCAAAGCCAGCCACAATTTCCTTGCCAATAAAGCGGGTAACGGTAGTGGCGGTGTGGTTGGTTGTGGCCCATGCCACTGGCCAACAAGTGAAGTAGTTGATAGCGGTGATAATATACTTCTTACCCAGTCTGTCTTCAGGAAGCAGTCCCACAATGTTGAGGGCCCACTGTTTGAAGGGTTCCATGGCCTTGATGGGTAGGACAGACTTGGGAGGTGCAGGTTTGGACGTGTTTTTCTTGCACAACACGCACGTTTCAAGGAGGTCCAAGATGTCTTGACGCATGCACGGCCACCAAACCTTACGTTTCATGATCTCAAAGAGGTTACGCCCTCTGATGTGACCCAAGGTTTGGTGGTAGTGCAAGAGAGTGTCCCCTCATTGTGTGGTGGGAATGTACAGTGTCTTCTCACCTGTCTCTGCCCAGCGGCAGACATTACCAGCATTGATGGTGAACTGGTTCTTGTTGTCCTTCAGCTTGGAGATGGTGACCAAGTTAAGGCCCTTGTAGCGTGTTGCCTCAGGGCGTAGGTAGAGCATGGGCCAGTCTGGGTCCAAACCGTTGTCCCCAGTGATGGACACTACATAGAGTTATGAAAGAGCGTCAGCTGAGACGTGTTCCTTTCCAGGCTTATATTTGATGCGTAATTGATAGGGGGATAGGAGCTCAACCCATCCTGCCTGGCGGCGTGTCAAATGAGACTGCATGTTGAAGTATTGAAGTGACTTATGGTCCGTCAGAACGCAGGGTGGGAAGGTCGCACCTTCCAGGTAGCAACGCCACTTCTCAACGCAGTGTACAATGGCTGCCAGCTCTTTATCATGGATGAGGTAGCGTTGTTCCAAGTCAGTGAGCTTCCTGGATTCATATGCTACGGGAAGGAAGACGCCATTGTGAGTTTCTACCCTTAGCACGCCCCCTATGGCCCTGTCAGAGGTGTCAGTCTCGAGTTTGTAATGTTGGTTTTGGTTGGGGAACTGCAGTACTGGTACTGTTGTGAGCCTTTGCTTCAATGTCTCAAAGGCTTGATCTCTGGCAGGGGTCCAATGAAAGCGCTGTTTGGTATTAAGGAGCTCAGTGAGAGGTGCAATTAGTTCCTCACAATTGGGGATGAACTTGCGTACATAGGCAACCATGCCCAAGAATGTTTGCACTTGGCCCACATCAGTGGGGGGCAGCATGCTAGTGATTGCCTTGATTTTGGCAGGATTGGGCTTTATCCCTTGAGAAGAGATGGTGTGCCCAAGTAATAACAACTCTGACTTGAGAAACTCACATTTGGAGGGTTTAGCTTTTAGCTGGTTTCCCCAAAGGGTGTTGAGGACAGCACGGAGGTGTTGGAAGTGCGTGGTTTGATCTTGACTGAAGACAATAATGTCGTCAAGGTACACCACCACACACTTTCCAATGAATTCCTCAAAGGCTTTGTTCATCAACATGGCAAAGGTGGAGGGAGCGTTGGTCATTTCAAAGTTCATGACACAACACTCAAACAACCCATAGTGTGTGTGGAAGGCAGTTTTTGTCTCATCCCCTAGTGCAATGCAGACCTGGTTGTACCCTGCAGTGAGAACAATCTTGCTAAAGACCTTTGCGCCTGAGAGTTTATAAACAGTTTGTCAATCAGCAGCAGGGGTATTTATTTTTAACTGTCACCTCAGTTAGGGCGTGGTAGTCTGTGACCAGGAAAAGGGACCCGTCCTTTTTGGCTACAAAGAAGACCACCGCCCTGTATGGAGAGAGTGAGGGGCAAATGAAGCCTTTATCAAGTGCGTCCACAAGGTGCTGGCGGAGGGTCTCATCTTCCTTAGGTGTGAGACGGTATAATGGTTGTGCTTTAGGTAACAATCCTTGAAGTTGTACAGCATGCTGGATCTACCGGGGTGAAGGTAGTTGTTTGAGTGTTTCACTGAATACGTCCTTGTACTCCTCAAGGAGTGCAGCTAGCGCTGGTGGTGGTGATGTTGACAATGGAGGGACTGCAGATGGTTCTGCACAGATAACTTCAACTGAGCATTGATTAAAGTCTAGTTTCCCCCCCTTCAAATCATATGAGCCTGTTTCTGTCATTCTGACAAGCACAGTGTTGTGTAGTAGTTTGTTCATTTCTGTGGGGTAGATCTGGAACCCCACCCCGTTTCTATTGAGGGTGATGACAGAGGTATCCCAGTCAATGTAGGGGAGGTTATGCCGGACCCAGTTGAGGCCAGCAATTACATTGTGGCTGAGGTCTGCCATGATTGGCCCAGAGAGCTTAACCTGGACGTTTCCCATCCTTACAGAGAAGGGCACTGTCTTGTGGGTGATGGCAATTCTGCGGGAATCAGCTACACATACTGCTTTGAATCTGCTGGGTACTCAATCTAATTGCTGGGAGTCAGCAAACGCTTGATCTACCATGGTGTGATTGGCCCCAGTATCTACCAGTAGGTTGTGGGTGTTCCCATGGAAACAGAAGGGATAGGACAAGTGTGTTACTTTATTTGAGGAGTGGGCAGCTTGCAACATGGGATCATCACTATGGACATGAAAGACGTCCAGAGTTTTGACCTCGTGAAGATTGTAGTCGCGGGAGTTCTTTGCAGGCAAGGGCTGAGAGGACAGGTCAGTTGGGGTTGTAAGGCCTCTTGTTGCTACAACCCCCAGGCTTTTCCCTGGTCCTCAATTAGTGCTAGCTAGAGCTCCCCTTTACGGGGGCGTTTAGTTGAATTTTCTTGTTGGCAAGGTTGGCAACGGCCTACCTGGCCTTAGCCATTGTTAGCTGCAGAACGTGGTTGGGGTGGAGCATTGTTGGTGCAGCAGAAGCCCATTGAAGCCTGGTTATTGGCCTCTACAATGGCTTTATAGCAGTTGTAAATAGAGGTGCAGCAGCCAACAGGAACCCACTTGCAGATATGGGGTTTTAACCCATTAACAATGAGAGTGAGCAACATGGGGTTCCCATTGGTCACTGCTTCAGGGGCGGCAGCCAGGGCTTGTTGCCACGCGGCAAGATACTTGGGGATGGAACCAGTCTGATTGATGGCTAGGAGGGGAGTTCCGAAGATGATGGGAGAGAAGGTTTCACTATATTGGGACTTGGTGGCGTCTCAAAATGTTGCCCAGGTGACGTCAAACTCCTGGCTGGCCCAGTTGGTGAACCACACAGCGGCAGGCCCTGTAAGACAGCCAGATGCAGTGGCAACCCACATGGACTCAGGAACCTGACAGATACAAAGGCGCATTTTGGTGGACTGGAGCCAACTGACAATGTCAGCTCCTTTGACACCGCCAGTGAAGGACTCTAGTTGGAGGTTGAGCATACGTTGGGATAGGTCCAACTGTGGCAGGGTGATGCTGGCGTCACGCTGCCTGAGGCAGAGCCAATTGTATACACTGGTGAGGACTAGCTGATCTTGATAGATGACATAACCTTTGAGAATGTCCCCCTCAGGGATTGGAAGGAACATCTCTTGTTGTAAAGTAGCCATGCGGCCCATACTCCGTCCTTTCTTGGGGGGAATTTTGTTTTTAAGATAAGTTGTAAACCTACTTCTGCTACCACTGTTGCAACTGAACCAATGAGAGTTCAGTATTTGGAATTGGGGAAGACAACAGTCCAATAGGAAAGGACATAATAATAAGAATAAGGTATTGTTTATTGTAGGGTACTGTGCTTAATATACCATATGGGGAAAGCCACAAGGCCACAAGGGGGTGGCATAGTGGGGAGTTCCATGTAGGGTTTGGGGCCAAGGAATAGCTCGTGCGGGGATCAGCAGGGTGAAATTGACAGCGCTCCTAATTAGGATAAAGTACCTGCCATTTGACATTGCCATCAGATTAATTCATAACGTTAGATACGTCAAGGGGCGACTCATTGAGCGCCCCCTGTGTATTGTAAGATAAGTTAGCAGGCAAGGCTGGAATCTCGGTTGCAAATGCTTGAAGAATATTAAAGCCAACGCAAGTGTGGATAAACTTGTCTTTATTAGAAGTAATAATTCTACTTAAGTAGTAGACAAGGGACAGAGATCACACAATAGGTAGACAGAGTGGCTGAGGGGGTCATGTTGGTATGAGGTCATACCAGGATCAGACAAGGGAAGGTATGGTATTCCGGAATGGATGAATATTGGCACAGACCCATTTACGGAAGGAAAAGAATTCCCAAACTTGAAAACAAAACCAGTCAAATCTTTGCATTTATCATTATTCAAAGGCCATATCAAAATAGCATTAATGGCGCAATTTACAACATCTCACCCTCAATATTGGACACAAGGAGTTGATATTTGCAAAGGAATTTGGAATAGACTTGGGCAAAAGTACATCCAGAGGACAGCAGTTTCACAGTATACTCAACACCTTTCTTAAAGGTGACCTCACAAGGCCCAGCCCAGAGGGAGTCTAGCTTATGGGATAAACCTCCTGTACAATTCTGATAGTAGAAACCCAAGTTGCCTATTAGATACTCAGGGAGTGGAGCTCTAGCAGCATTGTACAGGGAGAGCTCTAGAACCTTGAACTTGTAAGCAGTTGAATATGCTGTTGCTTGGATGCCAATGATACAATCATTTAAGTCTTTAACATGGGCCTCATGATTGGTAGACACATCAACTTCAATCAAAGGGGGTCTCAAGATTGAGGGAGTTGTGGCTTCACGCCCATACAGCATGGCAAAAGGGGATTGTCCAGTCACTTGGTGCCTACTGAGTCAATAAGCAAAGAGGGCAGCAGGGAGGAACATATCCCAGTTGGCAGCATCAGAGAGCGTGAGTTTCCTCATTATGGATACCAGGGAGGAATTGGCTTGTTCAACAGTTCCATTAGTTGATGGGTTATACAGCGTGGAAAAAGATTGATGGGTACCCATAGCTTCTACAATAGACGTGATGAGGCGAGCATTAAAGTTGGTGCCATTGTCAGAAATCAGGACTTGAGGGCAGCCAGGTTGGTAGAAGATGTCTTGCAGCAAGAAATGAGCAGTGGTCTTGGCAGTTATATCTTTTGTAGCTCTAGCTTTGACCCATTTTCTAAAATGGTCTATGGCAACTAAGATAAAGTGACACCCAGATCTAGACCAAGGGAAAGGGTCAACAGCATCAATACTCACAGTGTGGAAGGCATGTTTAGAGGAGATGAATTTGAATTTGTGTTGGGATGGGCAAGGGCGTTGGAGTTGGCACAAATGGCAGGAGGCAAGAATGTCAGGAATTAGAAGGCACATGTTTTCCCAGTAGAAGTTCTTGCATAGCCAGTCATGGGTTTTGACTATACCTCCATGTCCAGTGTCAATGTGAGCTTGGAAAATAATGGCTATTCTCATGCTAGGGCAAACCTAGGGTAGATAGGTGTTGTTGATTTTTTGAAGAGCTGTCTATCTTGAATTACTGTGTGTTTAGATAGGGTTTGTAGCGCCAGTCAAATGCCTTCTGGCTCAGTAGCCCAAGAGTCAGGGTACCCTATTAATTTGTATAGTCAATTGGCATCAGCGGGGTGGATAGCTAGGATTGGCATCTTTGACAAGCCATTGGCGTTCTGATGTTGGGCCCCAGGACAATATACCCCAGTGATATTGTATCCTTGCAGGCGCAGGGCCCAACGTGCTAGTCAACCTTCTGGTTCCTTTAGTTGTTGCAGCCATTTAAGGGAGGAGTGATCTGTGACCACAGTGAAGTAGGTCCCATAAATGTAGTGCCTGAATTGCTTTACAGCATGCAGCACTGCCAGAAATTCCTTTTCAGTGACACTATAGTTCTTCTTGTGTTTATTGATGACCCAAGAGGAGTAGGCTACAGGTCAATCAACACCTTTGTTGTTGAGCCGCACTAGGATGGCACCCACAGGAACTTTGCTTGCATCAGTATACAAGATGAACTCTTTATTGTAATCAGAGTAGACTAGGATAGGAGTCTCTTTGAGTTTGGCCTTTAACGCTTTGAATGCTTGTTGCTGGCTGTCAGTCCACTCAAAGGGGAAGTTGTAAAAATGTTGGACAAGGGGTTCACTCAGTTAAGCAAAATCAGGTATGAACTGTTGGTAGTAGCCCATTATACCAAGGAATACTTGGACCTTGCAAAGATTTGTGGGGGGTAGCATCTTGTCAATGGCTTCCACCTTATTATTCATGGGGCAGATTCCGGTTTGGGTGACCTCATGACCTAAGAATTTAGGTTGTTCTTTAAAGAAGGAGCACTTGGAGAGTTTGAGCTTCAAGCCAGCTTAGCAGATTTTGATGAAGACAGCCTTGGGGTGTTCCAAGTGATTGGTAAATGTAGCACTAAATACGGTGATGTCATCAAGGTACACAAGGACACAAGAGAGCTTTAGGTCTCGTAAGATGGAGTACATAGCCCTTTGAAACTTGTCCAGGGCATTGTAGAGTCCTTGGGGCATCTGAGTAGGTTCATAGAGTCCCTCAGAGGTAATGAGAGCAGCCTTCTCTCAGTCTTCTGGAAATACGTTAACTTGTCAGTATCCAGAGGCTAGATCCATGGCCAAGAAAAACTTGGAACCACCCAGCTGTCTGAGAGCATTGTCAATTCTGGGCAAGGGGTATGAGTCTTTATTAGTGAGAAAGTTTAGGCGGCAGTAATCCATCACAATATGATGTCCTCTGTGTTTTTTCTTGGGGATCAGTAAAGGTGAGGCCCAAAGACTTTGAGGGGGAGCCAAAAGTCTGCATCTAGTAGTTTTTTGAGCTCCTTAGATACCTGGGCATCCTCTACCCTACTATGGCGGTATGGTTTGGCACAAAAAGGAGGTGCATCACCAGTATCAATCTGATGGATGACCCCTTTAGCTAGGCCATAGTCCGTAGGTCCAAAGGAGAAGATATTGTTAAATTGATCAAGCAGGTCCAACACATCCTTTTGTTAGATGGGTGATAATTGAGGGAAGTTGGCAGTGGTGAATAAGGAGAGAACCTGGGGATCATCTTCAGGTAGATTGAAGTCACTGAAAGTTCCAAAAGGGCAGAGGGATGTCACTTGTTTTGCTCCCAAGATACAACCATGCCCCAAAAATTGGCCCCAAGTCATCTGCATGGGTAGGGCTGTCAGGTTGGCAAGCAGCAGTTGCATAGGCTCTTTGTGAGTTTGATCTAGGATTCCTGGGCACAGTCAGGGCTCTCTACAACTTAGGGATTCAGGAGAGTAGAGTTCCAGGAACAATTTTTTGGGCAGCTCATAGGAAATCTGAGAGTTAATCATCACTTGGGAGCCTGGAGGAATGGTGATAGCCGCCAGGGCAAGAAGAGGTACACCTTTCTCTGCAGGACAGGAAGGAGGAGGGGTGCACATTTTGGAGGAATGAGTCCTATACTTGAGAGAGAAGATACCCATGGGGTATTCAAGCGCACAAGTTTTGACATGTTTTCCAGGGAGTTGCAGGGTTCCTCAAAAATCAAAAGGACCTCATATCCTAAGAGAGAAAGGTATCCATCTTGCAGGTTTACAATCCCATTATAATTGCAGAGGAATTGTGTACCAACAAGAGGTTGTAGCTTTTGGTCTCAAGGACAGCAGCAGGAGACGCAATGAGGAGTTTCCCAAACCTCATGGGTAGAGCAGAGTAGGCACTAATGGCCCAAGTTTGTGCCATGTCAGCTGTGCCATACAACTGAGTGTAGTTGAGGTCATGAGCCAGTTTAAGCTTCTTCATTAGTTTTTAAGATACTACATTGACTGGAGAACCCGTGTCCAGGATGGCTTTGATTTTAACCTAATGGATAGATACTTCCACATGGGTTTTATCTTTCCCAAAGGAGGGCAAGACAGCCAACACATCCTGTGCAGCCTCTAGCTCTTTTCCCATTTAGCTAACATGGATCTTAAGGCAGTAATCTCTTTATACACAGTCTGTAGTGGGAGAGATACAGTCACGTTTTGAAAGAAAGCTTCAGCTAGCTTGGAGGCTTCTTCAGAAGAGTCAACCAAGATGGGAGGTCAATGGGCATGGGCTAGGTAAGGACAGGCCACTGTGGCTTTGGCTTCACTTAACAGTGCTCAAGAAGTGGTGGTGGTCTTCCCATAGAGAAGCTTATACGGGACAGACACAGTTTCTGGAACAGCCAGAATGGAGTAGCCAATCTATCAGAGTTTCCACTATCAGAATCTTCAGGTTTAGAATCACTGGAGAGATTGTGGAATAGGTGAAGAATAGTTGGGCCAGAAGACAAAGGAGCTTTTTTGTCAGAAGGAGAATCAGGAGGAGACGGGGGAGATTGGTCAGCAGAGAGTGTGTCTCTGCCTCTCAGCTGACCTCTCTTTTCCTTCTTGTTCCTTAGGATCACAACCTTCTACCCGTGGGTTAATGCAGGTATGTTAGTGGTGCACTATTTGACTGCAGTTATGACAGCCTTGCCTCTTAGTTTGTCCACCTGAATTCAGAGTCATAATGTGCGGCATGCAAGAGGTGGTTCCAGCATTACTGGCTTTATTCTCACGCACCACAGTACCCCCATGGGTCAAATGCATGTCTTGTAAGAGCGTCTTAATACTCTTTATGGAAGTGAGAGAAGCTTTGTGTGCCTTAATATGTAGGCATAGAAGCTGGTTCACCTTCAAAGCATTAGATTAAGCCATGTACGCTTCCCAGGGAGTTAACTTTGGCAGGTGATTAATTGTTGACCTTCAATATAGAAGCAATCTGTGAACTCAGCCAAGATTCCTTAGACTTAAAGGCAATGTGCATAAATGCATCTTTCTTGAATTTCAAGCTGAGATCTCCTCCATATTCCTCAATAAGGAGGCACTTCATGTCCTCCCACGTAACAATGAAGGGGAGTTTGGGTACCACTACTTCCTGACACGTGGGGTGAAGACAGGTAAGGATATTTTCCTTTTTGAGCTTGTCAGTAGCCCTACACATTGCCGTCTTGTAGATTGTTAAAAAGGCAGCAATGGTAGAGGTTTTAGGGTCAAATATCTGTTTGAAGGTTGGCTTGTAGTTTGGGTTGATGGACAAGGAAGTGGACTGACTGTTGTCACCAGGGTTGATAACATTGATGTGAGAATTGCCCTCAAACTTGGATTCAGCAGTAGGTTGTCTAGCCCAGAGTAGAAAAAGGCTCTCCTCCAGGGTATTCAATATAGAACTAATTTGCCCACTGATATCTTGGGCGGTGGCAGCAGCAGTTCCAAATTCATTGATCTTGATTTGTTGTACAGCCAACATGCCAGTAACCCCATTGACACAAGTAGCCAGGGAAGTTGTTTGAGTGACCAGAGGGGTAACTTGTCCATTTATTGTATCTGTGAGTTGAGAGAGGGTTTGTACCTTGCATTCTAGAGCGTCTTTTCAATCTGCCACACTTTTAGTTACTGCCTCTAAGTGGTCCAAGGCCAGAGCACAGTTGACACAAGGTTGGCCTTCTAGTCCCAGAAAACACCCATGGTCATGATGGGTAGGAGTACCAGGGGCTTCAGCCTCCCTTTTGCCATCAGATTCAGAGGTCAAGTCATCAGGGTCAGAGAAACGTTGTCTCAAATACTCAGTCTTGCCCTGCAAAGTAGCCATTTGATCAGTTCACATAGCAATGCGGGGATCAGGTGTAGGTTCAACAGGCAGGCGATGCGGAGCAGAGGCTTGACGTTGAGTAGTAGCTTTGAGTTCAGTTATAGCTTCCCATACTCTAGCTTCAAAGGCAGACGGGTCTCAACCAAAGGATTTGGCAGAGTCACTTTGATGGAGGCCATCCTATTGTCAACATAGTTCTGAACCTGACTCAGAGTGTTTCCCAAAGCGGCCTTGTCCAAGCCATACTGTAAATGTAGATGTTGGCCCCAAGTGTAAATTCACTGCCACCTCAGGCATTAGATTGTAAAATCTTCTCCTGTTGCACCAAAAAGGGTCCAAAAACCCCAGCCAAACCCCTTAATTATTTAGAGGATTTGGCGCATACAGTTGACAAGAGGTTTGTGCTGGCCTACCCCGCGGATTTGTTGCCTTTGGCAGCCCCCTCCTGGGAAGAAACACTGGTTAATTTGGACTTTCTGTTGGCTTGGTGTTGTCCACATTTAAAACTATTAGAAGCAACCAATCAAATGTGGTCACATCAACAATCAATAACTCAAGTAAATTTCAAATACATGAGACTTCTTCCAGCCAATCAAATGACCCCGCAGAAATTGGGTTGAAACATTCCAGTCCCCCTGGTCCTGTCCCACAAATATTCTCCTACAGCCAATCAGATTTGGTTCTAAAAATCATGTGATCAATTCTCCTCCTTTTTACACAGCAAGGGAACCTTCAGTCCCCTGCTTGTCTATTTTCAAAAATATTAAAGGTTTTGGTTTTGTTGCACTTTAAAACTTTGATTTTTGCAGTATGAAACCCAGTTTGGAGTTCCTTCACCCTAAAGATTGAAGTGTTAGTTATGGTCTTTAAGCTTACCTTGTGTCAGCCAGTTTTGAACCTGGCTTCCTCTCTGGAATCATATACTAGGGTTTCAACACTTATTTGTTGTGTTTTTGGTTTTTGCTTTCAAAAACAGAGTTTGAAACTAATTTTTTTGTTTAATTTTAATTATAAACTCTATTGTTATTTTTAATTTCTATTTGAAACTTTTATTTTTAATCCCGCTTTGTTTGTTGTAAACACCAAGGTGTTTGAGTCCAACTCAAAGCTACCCAAATCTGCTCTGTTGCTCCCTTTGCCTCCTGTTCTAAAGTTACCCTGCCCAGGAATCTTTCTGGCAATTTTAGCTTGAAAAACCCACCCATCTACCCTAAATTTTGAGGAAAACAACTGATGATACTCCATACTGTCAAATTTGTTGTTTTCTCCCTGGCTCCTTTTTTGCTGCTTCTGTGGTCCACCTCCCCTGATTTGTGAGGGAAAATTTCCTTGTCTGCCTGGCTTGTGGGTAAAGACCCTTCTAGCCTCTGGGACCTCCCCAGCAGGCTTCTCTTTTCTGGGGATGCTTTAGTCAAGACCTGACATGCAATGACTTGGATTTGGACTCCAAAGATCACACCTTGCTTGCCTTCAAAAAGGATGTGTCCTCCACACCTCCTCTTAACAGCGCAGCTAAGAGCAATCTAGTACCTCTTGTACTTACTACAGTGTCCTCTCCTGCCCCCTCCTGCACCCCTTGGTTGCTCAACGGCCTGATGTTAATGGGTTTGAATACCTATTTTCCTCAGTTGTCTCCTGTGTCCTCCTTGTGGTCCCCCCTTTAAGCGGCTGTCCCAGTTCTTCACTGGGCGGCATCCTGGTGGTTTGTTTTGCCGGGATGGGAGCTGAACTTAGTTAGTTTAGCCCCCTCTCTCACACCAAGTATTGACGTGGGTCCCAATCAACTTGAGCTGGGAATTAACACGCTCTCAAAACTGGTTAAGTTCAGCAACTAGAGTCTCAAAATCCTGACAATATTTTAGGAAAGTTGCTCTATCTGACTGCGCCACGTAGCTTGGTGGTCATCCAGTTCACAAAGTTGGTCTTCAATATATCCAGGGAGCGAGGAGCAGAGGGAATTTAAAGACAAGGTCATATATTTTGTGCAGCTAGCAAGTCATGCTGGTTATCTGAAATGCAAGCAAACAGACTATGGGACCATTCTTGATAGGCCATATTCTGAGCGTGGTTGTTAGAAACATTGGTGGCCACGGCAGTCAAGAGTTGCTTTTGAGAGCCCAAAGCTAGTTGATGATGGACCAGTGCAGGTTGAATAAATTGTTTAACTAAGACACCAATAGTTTCCATTGATTCCATCAGCGCAGGGGAAAACCAAAATATAAGAGGAAAGAGTATAGGTCTTCAGAATCATACCCAGGACAGAGAACAGGGATAGTGTGCATTACCACAGCGCCTGTGTGAAGGAGAGAGCAGGCAGCGGCACAAGCTTGCTTGTAGTTGAGTGAGAAAGCTGGAAGGGGGCCCAAGAGGGCCCAGGGGATAGCACCATTACCATAGGAGTGGAGGGGCATTGTTGATATCTTCTTCTAGAGGGGGACTAGAAACTTTAGGTTGTTTGGGTACTTCAGAAACAAAGGGTGAAAGACCAGAGAATGCATGCAGGAACAGGGTAGCCAAGGGGCTTGCAGCCCCTGTAGTGATCACCATTTTGATTGTGTTTGGCTCCTGGGGACAACATCCAGGAGGACACGGCAGGAAATCTTTATAACAAAAGATTTGAGGTTCAAAGCTAGCCTTGGGTTAGCCTTCAGGGCAAAATTAAGGGCACATACCTTAATTTCCTGGAAAACAAGATGAGGAATTCCTTTTGGCAAGAGGAAGGCAAAAAGCTTGAAGAATATTAAAGCCAACACAAATGTGGATAAACTTGTCTTTATTAGAAGTAATAATTTTACTTAAATGGTAGACAAGGGATGGAGATCACTCAATAGGTAAACAGAGTGACCAAGGGGGTCATGTTGGGATGAGGTCATACCAGGATCAGACAAGGGAAGGTATGGTATTCTGGAATGGGTGGATATTGGTACAGACCCATTTACAGAAGGCAAGGAATTCCCAAACTTGATAGCAAAACCAGTCAAACCTTTGCATTTATCATTATTCAAAGGCCATATCAAAATAGCATTAATGGCGCTTTACAACAATTGCCAATAACTGTCACAAGTGACAAACTCCTATCAACTATGCTTATCAGAAAGCCCTAACTACAAAACTCAAACCCCGGCATCTTGCAGGCTGCCAGCCCGCAGGGCCAACCGCCTGGCTGCCTGCAGTTTTTTGGGCTCAAATCAGAACAGGATTTGACTTTGCAAAATTCTTTTAAGTTTGATGAACCAAATGTACCTACACCAACACTCTCCACACTGGGGGTCCCTGATAAGACAGCCAATTAAAGGGCAGGCCCAGCCACTGATTCTGGAATATCTTGGGCCTGCACAGAAGGGGAAACAGAGAATTTTCCCATAGAACGAGGGCCACCCAGAGGCAACCAATCCCATGACCTGGCTAGGGAATTTGAGCTTCCTCAGTTCAAACCAGCCAATGAAAAAACCCCACAATTGATGCCGCCAAAGACTGGGAAGACCTGGCAATTGGGAAAACCTGGGCTGACAGAATTTGTGAAAGTTTTACCATGACAGATGGGCATGCTTATACCCTGGGCCGCAGGAAAATGCCCATTGCCATCCTTGCAATAAAGTGACATGAAACTTTGGTTCAACCAGATAATACCATACTTGTTATTAGTTTTACTTCATCTACAGTCTACTCCTTGCAACTCTGCCCCCTGTGCTCACCTACCCCAAGAAGCCGCAGACCAGCCGCCTGAACTTTACCATCCACCAGAAGCTCCCTTCAGCCCAGTATATTTTACCAAGTACCCACCAAACCCGGCATATTTGGAGTTTACTCTGGAGGAAATCCTAATCCACAACCCTGGAGCTAGAACTAGAGAGACAGAAGTCCTTTACAGAGAAGGCACCAAAATTATCCAGCCCCCTCTGCTATTCCAAGACAAGTATAATTTCCTGCCCGCATATTTGGTTCCAATGACGCCGCCCCACACCCCACGGCCCAACCGCTCACAAGAATCTGTTGCCATTGATGAATCCACTTCCACCCAAGTATTTGGGGTGATGTATATCACCCTCACTGGATTGATTGATTCCATGGTGCCTACAAGCAGTCCTTGGGCAGTCCTTGGAAAATTTTTATCTTATATTTTAAAGTTAGCCCCAATCCTGTGGTGGGCCTTTCCTACCAGGCCTGCAGGCGGACAGCCTGCAAGTTCTCAGGAACCCCCATTGGGTTGGATCCCTGACAATAACTCATTATTGTGGATGGGGTAGCAGCATCACTTTCTGTCAGTTTGCACAACTTGTAGGCTACAGGTAGGAAGTTGCTGTTGCTGTTCTTGATTCATAATACTCCCCCAATGGACGCATTGGTGGCGTCTGGCTCCATTTGATACTCTCTATCTTGCTTAGGATACTGTAGGATGGGAGCGGTTGTAAACTTTTCTTTAAGGTGCCTGAAGCAAAGGTTATGTTGAAGGTCCATACAAATCTGGACTTGGTGCCAGTTATGGCAGACAGGGGTGCTGTCAAGACACCACAGTTGGGGATAAATTGTTGTACATAGGCAATCATCCCTAGAAATGTACAGAGTTTGGATTTGTCCATAAGTGGTGGCATCTTGCAGATGCCCTAAATTTTCTGGTTGTCATGTTTGATGCCGTCCTTTGAAACTATGTGTCCCAGGAAGGGTATCTGTTTGCAGAATAACTGACACTTGGAGGGTTTGGCCAGCAGTTTATGTTGTGCCAGGGTAGAAAAGACTGCCTCCAAATTCTTATGATGTTGTTCTACCAGGAGACTGTAGGCAATGATGTTGTCTAGGTAAACTAAGGCATGCTTGCCAATGTGGGAGGAAAACACCTTGTTCATAAAATTCATAAAGGTCAATGATGAGTTTTTCATTCCAAATTTGATCTACATGCACTTGTATGACCTGTACTTGGTTCATAAAGCCATCTTAGGTATATCTTCCTCCTTGATGCGGATTTGGTTGAAGCCTGCTGTTAGGTCAATCTTGGAGAAGACTGTTGTCCTGCCCAAGGCAACAAAGATATTTTCAATAAGTGGAAGCGGGTAAAAATTCTTGATGGTAACTTTATTTAGGGCTCAATAATCTGTGACCAGTCAAAGGGTACCATCCTTCTTTGCCACAAAGAATACATCAGCGCCAAAGGGAGACTGTGAGGGGGTGGATAAGTCCTTTTCCCAATGCCTCTTTGAGGTAAGCGTGTGATGAGTTGTCCTTATTTGGGGTAAGTTGGTAGATAGGTTGCGCCTTGGGTACCGCTCCTTTGAGTTGGATGGAGTGCTGAATGTGCTTTTTAGGGGGCAGCCTGGGCAGCGCTTCCTTGAAGATTTCTGGATGGCAGCTACAATTTTGCAATCCTAAGGCGTGGTGGTATCTTGGTGATCCTTGAAGTGTATGATCTTGTATTGACAGGAGTCTCAGTTGATTGTCTTGAGGCTCTCCTTTTTATCAAGTGTCTCTGTAATGCGCACAAAGACGTGGTCACATAGGAGCTGGTCCACTGAGTCAGGGTAGATCTGGTGATTGACTCCTTCACGCTTGATGGTCAATACTGAAGTCATCTGTTGTCAATGCCGTCATTCACCATGTTTTGATTTTGCCTTTGGTGGGCTATTTCAAAGACAAATCTCTCTCTTTTGCTTTTGCCTCTTGAAATAAATCAATGGCTGAATTGGTAAATACAATTGTTTGGTTTCTTGACTCTGCTACTCACTTGCCTCACTCATGCTTGCGGTGAGTGATCCTACTGTCCTGGTAGTGATTTGTGGTATCCTCAACCACTATATATTCTTTTCCTATTCACCAATAAAATTAAGTTCTATTCAAATTTTTGTCTTTTTGTCTTCTGTACTTCTGCGCCTCTCTCTAGCCACAACTAGTAGAGATTATTCTTCTAGGGCCACAAGGCAATCACATAGCCTTTCCTGCTATCTAACCAAGACTTAGTACAAATCTAATCCTAAGGTTAGGATTCCCTGTTGTGTGTCTGTGCCGCGCCTCAGAACACAACAAAAATGGTGCTCACTACAGGGACTGTAAGCCCCTTAGTTATCCCTTTTATATTCATGTTTTCAGGTCCTTTGCCTCTGCCTATACAAGAGCTGACTTCATCTAAAATTACTAGCCCTCCTATTGAGGAAGACATCACAGAACTGCCTATTGTCCCTACTGTACTGAACCTTAGGAATGGTCCCTGCCTAGTTACTTACCCCATGGGTACCTTTGACTTAGAACAAGTCATGGCAGTAGCCCTTGGGATAGCCTGGGATGGAGCCATTCCTTGCCTTCAGTTGCAGTTCAGTCAGGCTGAATACTAAAAATTGATTATGGCTCCCCAATTTCCACAGCATCTCCTCTCAGTGGCTGGCTCTTCTGAACACCTAATGTCATCCTTTGTGCAGGTTGCCCTAGCCCACCATCAAATGGTGATAGGACTCCACATTCAAGAAATATTGTCTCTACAAGCAGCTGTCACTCATCACTGGGAGTAGTTTGCTGCCTATCAACAGTGGATCCACTCTCTGTTTTCCTAGGTATCAGACAATCAGCGCAACTATGTCACCTCCCAGACTCTTTTGGTTAATTCCATTGAACAAATGCGCTAATCTATCCTTGAATACGTCAAAGAGCACCTACACAAGTTTCACCAGTTGGAACAATCCTGGAAAACCCAAGTAGATTCCACCCTGAACGCTTATCTCACCAACTTCAAACAACTTGTACAGCAGCTCAATTCATTCAGCACTTATTACTTTGAGCAATTGTAGCAGGTAGTGAACTTTGCTGCTAAAGGCCTTAATGAGCTCAGTGCAGAATTTGATCAAGAAAGAGCTGTCACTTCCACTGCCATTGCCCAGCTCCGTAATCAAGTGAATAAATTATCTATGCCCAAGCCAGATGCTCCGCCTTCTACCCCAACTAATGATTTGGTTGATAGAGAGCAGAGATTATGGGATGCCATTTGAGAGCTATGTGCGTCTACCTGCAGTCAAGGACGTCCTACTGAGGATCCTCAGCTTGACCCCAAGGTTCTTGCTTTGACCACTCAAGTTGGAGAGCTACAGCAAGAACTTGCTGCCCTACACAAAATGGTGGCAACTGCTGAAGGTCCAGTTGGGGTTGTCAATGAAGATGGCTGTTGCCCTGGCTTTTCAGGAACCCCTAAAATCCAATGAGCTAGGGAGTTGACTGCCCTAGATAATGAGATGGATCATTTGAAACGGGACCATGCTGAACTTAACAGAGATGTACAAGAGATGAGTGAATTGATTGACTCAGTAAATGAAAGGTTTGCCCCTTGCCTTTCAGTGGGGCCATCCCTCACTTCTCAACTGGCTGGACTCTCCACAGTGGTAAGTCCCAAGGCCGACACCTAGATGTTACTGAGCAACAGAACACTCTGGCTAATAATACAGGAGCCTGTATTGCTGAGACCCTGATAACCCTTGAGGACAATGTTTGACAGCTGTGGGCTAGACAACCTCCCTCCAAATCTGAAGCAGAGTTCTCCCCGCGCATCAATGTACTCAATAGCAACAATGGTGGTCCAACTCCTGAAGCAAATTTCAAGACTACTTTTTGAACAGGTCTTTGACCCCAAAACCTCAACTATTTTAGTATCATAAATTGCGCCATTAATGCTATTTTGATATGGCCTTCAAATAATGATAAATGCAAAGATTTGACTGGTTTTGCTTTCAAGTTTGGGAATTCCTTGCCTTCTGTAAATGGGTCTGTACCAATATCCACCCATTCCGGAATACCATACCTTCCCTTGTCTGATCCTGGTATGACCTCATCCCAACATGACCCCCTTGGCCACTCTGTCTACCTATTGTGTGATCTATGTCCCTTGTCTACTATTTAAGTAGAATTATTACTCATAATAAAGACAAGTTTATCCACATTTGTGCTGGCTTTAATATTCTTCAAGCTTTTCCCCTTCCTTTTGCCAAAAGGAAGTCCTCATCTTGTATTCCAGGAAATTAAGGTATGTGTCCTTAATTTTGCCCTGAAGGCTAACCCAAGGCTAGCTTTGAACCTCAAATCTTTTGTTATAAAGATTTCATGCCGTGTCCACCTGGATGTTGTCCCCAGGAGCCAAACACAACAAAATGGTGCTCACTACAGGGGCTGCAAGCCCCTTGGTTATCCTTTTCCTGCATGCATTATCTGGTCCTTCCCCCCTTTGTTTCTGAAGTATCCAAGCAACCTAAAATTTCTAGTCCCCCTCTAGAAGAAGATATCATCAATGCCCCATCTACTCCTATGGTATTGGTTCTGTCTCCCAGGCCTGTGTGGGCCCCCTTCCTGCTTTCTCCCTCAACTATGAGCAAGCTCATGCTGCTGACCGCTCCCTTCTTTATTCTGGCACGGTAGCCATGCACTCTATCCCTGGCCTTTGTCCCAGGTATGCTTCTGAAGACCTATACTCTTTCCTCTTATATTTTGGTCTTCCCCTGTGCTGATGGAATCAATGTAAACTATTGGTGTGTTAGTTAAATAATTTATCCAACCTGCCCTAGTTCACCATTAACTTGTCTTAGGATCCCAAAATCAACTGTTAGATGCTGTAGCCAACGCTGTTTCAAGTAACCTTGCTCAAAATATAGCCTACCAAGAATGGTCACACAGTCTCTTTGCTTGTATTTCTGACAACCAGCGCAACTTGTTGGTGTCACAGAAGTATTTAACTGCCTCCCTGAACTCCCTTTGTTCCTTTCTCCCTGGATACGTAAAGGATCAACTATGAAAATTGGATAGATATCAGGCAGCATGGCATGAGCAAATTGAGGCTTTTCTGCTAAATCATCAGGAGGACTTTGAGACTCTGGTTAGTGAGCTCAATCAATTCAGAGAGAATGTCAACTTGTAACTCAAATTGATAGGAGCTCATGTCAATACTTGGGGCTGCCACCTGCAGCATCAATACGGTCTAGATAAGGCTGCACTAGGCAACACTCTATACCAAGTGCAAAATTATGTGGAAGACAGGGTAGCCTCTATTGAGATGACTCCTCCTGCTACTCCTGTCAAGCCCCCATCTGATTTCAAAACCAAGGTTTGGGAGGCCATTGCTGAACTCAAGGCTACCACTCAACGTCAAGCTTCTGTGCAGAACTCACCTTCAGTCAAACCTATGCCTGACCCTCGTATTGCCTCCCTCACTGATCAGGTGGCTACCTTATAAGGTGAAGTTAGGTACTTAAGACAGCGCCTCTCTAATTCTGAAGATTTTTCATCTGAATCTGAAGATGAAGAGGAAGGTAAAGTTGTCAATACTCACGCTCATGACAATCATGGTTGTTGCCCTGGTCTAGAAGGTCAACCCTAGGTCCACTGTGTGCATGCTCTAGATCAACTTTCTGAAGTGACAAATGATGTAGCTGATAGGC
>QTSX02000292.1:0-82451 GCA_014839935.2 Entomophthora muscae | reverse complement strand
AATATCATTCATGACATACACCATGATTGCCTGAGACCCTGCAAAGCAAGACAGAAACAACGCAAAACCGCCCTGCCCACCACAGAACAACAGTTAGTCCAGTATGGCGCCCGGGCTCCTGACAGCCTCCCTGAAAACCTATCCCCAGAGAAGGCCAACCTTCAGTTGGGGGGTTTCAAAATAGAAGGCTTGGCCCGCCAGCAAGGTTTCAAGCAAGCAGGTTTGTGACCCGCAATCCAATTACCTGGCCACTTGAAGCCAGACTAGGAAGTCAACTCAAATTGCCAAATCCAACAACATGAACAAATGATGATCCCTTATGGTGGATACCTTGTTTGGCGCTTGACTCATTACCAGGATCAAGCCACCCCCTTCACCATCCAACTGTGTGATTAACACTATCATGTTCCTGTTATCCATGACTCACATTAACTATATAATCATTATCTCTCAATAAAGAATATTATCTAGTTTATAAATATTTTTCCCCTTGTAACTCTGCTAAAACAGCACAGTTACGACACTCTTATTATTGATTGTAACTAATTGAAAACTTAAAGCAGCCCAGCCAATTAGCTGGCTAATTATAATGCACTTTACTTTAGCCAACAGGTCACAGGTGTTGGGAGTAACTAGATTATACCTTTGGAACTTTCAATGAGAGCTCATTATTATAAAAAGATTGTTAGAGACTTAACAGGGCCAGGGAATATGGTGATATCATTTAGTATCAAAATTTATTCTAGATTTAAGATCATCTTGATCCATCTTTTGGTTCAGTTGGCTAGTTTAAGCTGATTAACCAGCATTTAATTTTTGGACCACAGTTATCTTGATTTAAAAAGCTTTGAGCCTTTTATTTTCTTAAAAACTATAATACTTATTTTGTACAGTAGTTTTCAAACCTGTTGAGATAAACATATGTTATTCAGTTTAGAACGCATGAACTCAGTCTAAAAACGAAATCAAAAATTAAGGAATTTATATTAATTTACAATAGATTTGGATCCACTTTGATTTCATTTTTAGACTGAGTTCATGCGTTCTAAACTGACTAATATATGTTTATCTCAACAGGTTTGAAAACTACTGTACCATTTCTTGAGGCAGTTTCTTGGTTGTGAGATATCATAATCCTTAAAATCTAACAGCATAGTTAAGTTGACTTTTGACATAAACTTATTTTTGACTTTAAAGTGTAAAGCTAGCCTGGATTTTTGATGTTGTGCTTTAAGCTTCCTGGTACTTATTTTAACCAGCATGATACCAGAATGCTTTCAAATATATCACTGACAGAGAAGAACTTTGTTTGGTGATAACTGGGCTACTTTTGAAATTCTATAGCATAAGTTGTACTGACATTGTATCATAAGATAACTGGAAGCTATAATAAATAGCCTATCCTATAATATAAAACCAAAAAACTTGTTTGAGCAGGAAGAGATTAAATTCACCTGCGCTTAGAACTCCTTGACATGGTTTTGGTCCAATGCAGTTTGATAAAAACAAAGAGTTCATCCTTTTTATAGACATCTTATACAATGGAAAGTGGGAATGGTGGTTTAAATATACTTACTTATAATACATTTAGAAGTTGCTTATTATCCAGAATAAGTAAAGAAAAATGTAAGATTATTTAAAATATTTTCAGCCCAAGGTAAATTCCTTTCTGGGTTATTCTTACAATATAATTGAAATTAAACCTTCTAAAGTATTTATCATAAAATGCATACTTGGTAAAGATTAAGTTGGTGGATTAGTTGAAATAGCTGGAATGCAATCTCTCTGCTGAGTCCCGGAGGGCATCCTCTTTCTCAGAGAGAAGTGTGGTGATTATAGGGCCAAACCTAGCCCATAATCTTTCAAGGGTAGCATCTGACTTATTAGCTAGCTCAACATACTCAACATACCTGATTCAAGGCAGTACTTAAATACTTGTTCAAGAAACGTTAAAACATTTAGCCGTATTTCAGTGGCATATGGACGCACTGAAGCTAATAGCATATCTTCTACTGCTTGAGGAAATGGAATCATTTCAAGAGCATCTTTTTCTGTTAGCACACCATCTTCTTGTTTGACAGCTGTGCTAGAAGGCTCAACCAGTGCATCAATTATTGCCTCAGCTATGAAAATCAATCCAGGCCTATTACAAGTGCTTACTATCAGGGCTTCGGATTGAAGACAACAAGGCAAGTGTAATAATAGCCTCACTCTGAAGAATAGGGAATTTGGTTTGCATCACAAGATCCATTACAGGCTGAATAGCTGTATTAGCAGTAATAACTGCTCCATATTTTTCTAAAAATAAGTTGAGGTTATTCTACAATCAATACCAAATGTCTCATTAGAACTATACACTGCCTTAGTGATATTCATAATTGCTCTTGTAGCTTCACTCTGAATACCCTGCTGGTCTGACTTTTGGATCACAAGACGGAGTCTTGTAATAGGAAGCACACCATCAACCTCATTTTCAGTAGAGCACATTGCTAGTGAGTTTTTGTCTACAATATTAGATAGCCATAGATGTTTGTATACCATTCCGATTGGAAAGATGTTTCAGCAATCCTGCAACTCCAAACTGCAGTGGCTGTGCAGTATGTTTCTCTAATAATGGTGCCACTGATTTGATAACTCTTGATGTCCCAAGAAGAGTCTTGTTTTCAGCTTTAAATGTTAGTATGTATAACCTCATACTTCAAACCTGGAATTGATAGATTTTTTAACACCCCAACTACACCATGCAGCAGGGAAAGATCAGTAGCTTCCTCAAGGATGGGAACAAGATGGTTCTGTATTTGCAGTTCTTGGACCATTTTGATGCAGTTTTGGTCTAAAAAGTTTAATACTTGAAATATAATAAAATATACCTGTTCGAGCCAAATTTCCAAGAACAAGGGCTGCACAGCTCATGAGTTGGGGATCTTCTCTCTGACTCATCCAATTGCACATGCTCTTCATAAACTCTGCATCATCAAACAGATTCATATTATCATCTAAATGTTAAATTGTGGGAAAGAAATAAAGCTTACTATGAGATGATACTAAGACTATAATCCTTTCAATAACAGTAAAAATGCCTGTTACTTCCTTCTTGAGCTTTGGATATCTTTCTGCAATATTATTAGAGGCTTCCAAGAAGCCACAGAAAAATGATAGACTCCCATCTGAAACAAAAGCTGCATGTACATTTTCTAGAAAAATTAAAAAAAATTCCTGCTAGATCGTTACCATTGTCATTAAGGCATCCTTCTATTGATTCAACAAGATGGGTCATTATTGGGACATCATATTCTCCCTGGTTAATTTTGTAAAAAGACAAAGGCTTAATTAATGCTTGCACATTTGAATAGTCCTGAGAAAAAACTTTTGTGCAGATTTCTGAGAAATTAGTGGCGGTATTATAATTTTATCGATACCTTCTTCTAAAAGGTTTGATAATAACTCTAAACAGAGATACACTGTCACATATTCTTCGGCTTCAAGACAGTTAAGTGAAAGCGACGAAAGAACCGCTTGGAAATACTCTTGTGAACTAAACTGTTTCCTTACTGGTGCTAAAGCCAAAAATGAGAGGTAGAAAAATAAGATTCTTACAAAAACCCAAAGAAACATTTAGCAAGAAACCTGTCCGAACTTTCCGAAGTTCCTCGCTTTTAGTTCCCCCTAGCCCCTTTACTACTTGGTTTATAATACCAGAATCGAGAATTTTTTGGCGTGATGAATCTGAAAGAGTTATTTAAATCGAGGTTCAATATTTAAACTACCGTCATCGATTGTTAAATTTCCTAGTACTCGATGAAATTGAACCTCAAACTTTAAAATCTCTTCTGGGAGGATATCTTCTGTAGGTAGCACATCCCGAGCCTTGAGATAATTTCCGGCTAAATCGGCAAAGATATTATCATAGCTTTTTGTGATATCTGTTCTGGTTTCAACTGGAAGGATTAAACCACGAAATTTCGCCTGGATTACCAAACTTCCCATAATACGCATAGATCTCACAAATAGTAGAAAATATTTTGAACTCAACGACTCCAATCTTATTCAATTGAGACAAGTAGTTCATAAGCTTAGAACCATTGGCACCATAATAGCCTTGAACTTGCTCAGGTTCTAAAATCCCAGAAGGAAAAAATTATACAAGATTTAAGAAAGCCATAAATTCTTAGACAAAATACAGCCCCGAATTAAAGGCCTAACTACCTTGAAGCTTTGATAATTCTTCGCGTACTCCGTTAACTTCTTCCAGTGTAAACATTTCAGTAATTTAAGTATGGATTAAATTACAAGTAATCCTTGTGACTATAGTTTGAACCCCAGCTTGCGACACTCGAGGCCAGAGCATTCACAACGTCAGTCTGAACTTGTAGTTTGCTTCATAATTAATAAGCCTAAGGAGTGCCACAGGTTTGAAATATGATGTTTGAATAAAATTTATATTTATCATGCTATCCAATCGATCTTCGTGGGCTAAAAATCAAACACCACAGGGCACAAACCATAGCCAAGCAAGTCATCAAATTTAATCAGATACAGCAACCAAACTCACTAGTCACCTTTAAATATTTAATTTCCAATAGGATACTAAATAGTAAATTAAAGACTCATCTTTTAATGTCAGCTCCAAACATGATCTAATTACAACTATTAACCAAAATAGACAATTTATAGATCATAGTATTGCTACCAAATTCAATCTTATGTTGAGGATCTGGATGTACAAGTATTCTGGCTACCTCCAACTCACTTAACATCCAGTCATCGCCCGATTTGATGCCCTCCTAATATACAGTTCTACATACCGGAAATGGCAACCAAGCAATATCACCTGACTGTCCAAGTATCCAGTGGCTCGAACCCATCCCGCACATGACCAACCCCTAGGTTCAATCCAACTAAATCCCTGCCACAGCTAAAGCTATATAAGCCTAAAGTATTATTCAATAAAATATACTTCTCTTCTCTCTCATTTCCATATTTGAAGCTTCCCCAAAAGGCGCACCTCATCACTGGTAGCAGCTACGGGTTTTCAACCATGTCCATGAAAGAGAAAATGACTGAACAGAACCCGCCACCTTCACTCATGTACTCAACCAGGCCACATCCCAGGAGACCTGGAAAAAGTACTTCCGCGCCCACAACATCAACAAAGATATACCTAGTGGGTGCACCGTATTTAAAGGTCTGGTCATGCCCAAAGCATGCGCCAAGATGATTCAATACAGTTGCTCTCTCCAACCACAAACAAACACACAAACACACAAACACACAAACACCTATCACAGGCAAAGTTACCAACACCAAGTACATTGGTATTGACAAGTTCTTTGGGAAAAAAAAACATCATCAACTGGCTAGACCACTCAGCCACTAAACTCTGCGCCAGCCGCATTTCCCACAAAAAATGGGTCCAGGAAGCCAGCAAGCGCCTGTACAGGGCCGCAGCTAACTGGTTCACCACCTGGTTTGGCTCACAAACTGACGACCAGCTTGACAACTGGGAAGAGTTTAAAGCAGACATCCCATACAATTTCCACGTCACCAAATCCCTCCAAGACATTGTGATACAGCTCAGCAATCTTCCTCAGAAGACCACTATCATGGCTTACGCCAATGAATTTGAGGAAATACGCCGCAAAATCCAAAATCCAGCGCAAGCTGACAACGTACACCAGAGCCTCATTCATCAACCAAATGTGTCAGGGATCCACTCATTGGGAAGCCTTTCCCCAATTGAATGGAGAAGAGCTCCCAAGTTGAATTTGATCAGAGTGGAACCTACTGTAATTCCTATCATTAGCATGTGTAGAAGGTGACCAAATAGACAGAATCTCCCCCAAGAAGGGAGTGAAGTGGTTGAGAAGATAGTAAACACTGGTGTAGCCCAAGACCAACCAGGGGGCCTTGGGGTGGATGATTGGTGGGAATCAAGCAGTTTCAACATAAGGGGCATGTCTTTGACGCGGACCAAAATGATACCAAATTGAGACTTCAGATTTTTCAGTAGGAGTTGATTCAGGGTTTTCAAAGTTAACATTTGCTCTTTCATAATTGATTAGCACACACAAAGTCCAAATAAGGTATATGAACTTCATTTTGTTGGGGGAAACCTTTGTAATCTACTAATCAAGTGTTTAGAGTTGAGAATATAGATTTATTGGGTTGATAGGAAATAAAGAAATTGTTGGAGCACTTAGCTCAAGGGAAAATGTTCAGTTTAAATACTGAAATAATTTGGGGGATGGATCATAGAGTTTACCAGACCAACCTGCAAGTGTGAGATAGAAGTATTGCCTTGCAGGCCTGCAGCAAGCTTCAGGCTGCAATGCAAAAAGAGGCAGGTTGGAGTATTGTCTTGCAGTATTGTACCTCACTTAGGTTGGGAATGGTATCTGGTACTGGATGTAAAGTATTGCTATGGCTTGGGTAGTTCTCTGGGTTTGATTGGCCTTCTAGGTCCCTGGAAGTTTGGTTTGGATAGTTTCCGCATTTAATTTGTGATTGATTGGCTATCTTATTGTTTTTGGAGCCCAAATTTAATGTTGATTTGGTACAGTTGTTGTAATGATTGTCTGAACACTTAATTTTCAAGTTTAAAGTGGAATTTATATAACATTTAGGATTTTTACACTCGCTTTTGATTCCGTACTGGTTTTTGCTTAAAACACATTTGTTTATCAATTTCAAATGTGTTTTCAGCTTAATTAAATTGATAGTTCTGTTCTCCATCTTAGTTTTTAAGTCTGCATTCAAAAATGCAGTTTCCTGGTTTTTAGGGTTGTTTGGAATCCTCATGTTTGTCTTTATATTTGTGTGAGGTATGGAATTCCTTACACTAGCCTCCCCAAAGGCCCCTTCTCCTCCTCTGGTTTGATGGTACTGGTCAACTAGGGCTTGGCAGTTGGTCAGATTCTTGAGGGGTTCCCAGCTGTTTGATTCCATACCATATCCTACCCATTTGATCAAGTAGTGTGGTTTGTTACAGATCATTTTGTCATCACTGATTTCTTCCACCTCCCATTCAGGAAGATGGTTCATTACCAGAGGGGCAGGGTTTCATTTGGCCTGGGAGAGATCTTCTGTAGATCTGTGGTAGCAACTGAGAAGGCTGGCATGGAAAACTTCATGAGCTGTGGATCCTTCCGGCAGGCGGACTTGATAGGTCAGGGGGGAAATCTTTTGTATTACTTCCAAGTGGCCTATCTTCTTGGGTCCCAACTTTTGGCATGGCCATTTGATGAGTAGGTTGCAAGCGTCTAGGAACACCAGGGATCTGGGGAAGTATTTGTCTGGCTCTCTATGGTGTCTTTCAGCAAACTTCTTGTATGACTGAACAGATTTATTTAGTGTGTCCTTAAGTTTAGCTTGGATTGTGGAAAGGTCATTTAGATGCTTGTTGACTTGGGGAACTGGGGTTGTCTCCACTTGAGAAGGGATCTCTTTGGGGTCATATCCATAGTTAGCCTTAAAAGGGGACATCCCAATGGATGTGTGATGACTGGTGTTATAGGCTAATTGAGCTACTGGTAGGAGCTCAGACCAGTTCTTCTTTTTGGTATTGACGTAGTTTTGTAAATAAGCCTCCAATACCTGATTAACTCTTTCTGCCTGTCCGTCAGTTTGGGGGTGGAATGAAGTGGAGAGGTTGGTCTTGACTTCTAACCCTTTCATCAGGCTATACCAAAACTTGGATGTGAACTGGGTCCCTTGGTCCGAAACAATGTTGTTTGGTATTCCATGATAGGCAAAAACGTTCTTGAGGAGCATCTGGACAGTCTCTTCTGAGGAGGCAGTGGAGAAAGGGATGAAGATACCATACTTGGTTAGGTGGTCTACCACCACTAGGATTCATGTATTTCCCTGGCTCTTGGGTAGTTCAACAATGAAGTACATTGATATGGAAGACCATGGTCAAGGAGGGATTGGTAGAGGTTGCAGGAGTCCTTGAGGCTTCTGGTGGAAAGTTTTGTTTTGACAGCACTCCAGGCACTTGGATATGTAGCTTCCCACCAACTTCTTCATTGAGAGCCACCAGTATCTTCAGGAGATCCTTTTGAGGGTTTTTGTAATACCCCCATGGCCAGACAAAGTAGTGTCATGGAAGGCTTGTATGATTCGTTTTCTAAGAGGACCTTGGGGCACAAACAGGGATTTGTCATGGAACCAGATGTTGTTTCTTATTTCCAGATTGGCGGTGCTAGTTGGAGGGTTCAGAAGTTGTTCCTCTTGGATCTCCTTATCCAGGTTGGTGTACAAGGAAGCGGTAGCAATGAGGTTCAGGAATTGAGAAGGTTCCAACACTTGCTGGATGTTGTGTGCATGGTGGGAGGTATCAGGGTTATCAAGGTCCTCTCTGCAGCTAATGGCGTCAGGGACAATATTCTTCTTACCTGGAGTATATTCAATTTGGAAGTTGTATGTCATTAGGTCAATAGCCCATTGGGCCAAGCAGGGGCAAACCTTGCTTTTTCTGTGAAGTGTAGGAGGTTTTTATGGTCTGTGCAAATGTGGACTGGGTATTTACTTCCCTGTAGATATCTTCTCCAGTGGTCCAAGGTGTGTACTATGGCATATAATTCCTTTTTGTAGACATGATAGTTGTGTTACCTGTCCAGAAGCTTGTAGGAGTAGAACACAACAGGGTGAAAATCTCCATCCTCCCCAAGCTGGAGCAACACCGCTCCCAGTGCAAAGTCCAAAGCATCTGTATCCAGAAAAAATTGACGCTCTGGGTCTGGGCGTAGCAGCACAGGGGCAGAAGAGAAGGCGTGTTTTAAGGCGCCAAATGCTGACTGAGCTTCAGGGTTCCATGAGAAGAGTACTTTGTATGAGGTGAGCTTTGTGAGAGGTAAGGCAATAGCTGAGAAGTCTTTGATGAATTTACGACAAAAATTAGCAAGTCCCAGGAATCCACAAATCTTGGTGCAGGAGTGTAATACCCTAGAATGGTGGGCACCACTTGGAGTATGTATGGTAGCAAATTGGAGAACTGGAAATCCATCAAGACAGTGATTATGGGATACACCATCATTAGCCAGCGAAACACTTTGGTGTGTATGTTGAAATTCCCAAAGCTCCCAGCAAAGTAGGTGAGGATGTAGTAAGCAGACATATACATGGCTATGAAGAGTGTCAAATGGGGAGATACCAGAGGCGGCCAGGGTCCAGTGTTTGAAGAGTTAAGTTGGCCAGGGTTATGGTATGGGTCATAACCTAGTCCTTCTGTGGAGGGGCTGAAGAACTCTGAACTCTGTTGGTAGCCTCCAATCCCAAGGCAAGCTGTGAGCACAGCTGTGAAGATGAGGTGATTCATCTTCACTGGGCTGGAGGGTTGGCAGGGGCTTGATCTGTAAGCTTAACTGTAGTTGTAGTTAAAATTTTCACTTTATTGAGGGTATTAATCTCAATAATAGCACAAGCTACTACTGAGAGGAGATCCTTTATTTATAGTGGGCCCCCACTTGCAAAGTTTTGCAAGTGGGAGTGAAAACATGGGACTGGAGTCCCCAAAAGTTTGGTCATGGGAATTGGGGTTTGGTGTTTGAAGGGATAGCCAAACTCTTGTTCCTGGGCAATCTGTTGGGGTTTTAGACAGTTCTGCTTGGGGCCAATAATTTCCTCTGGATGGGTGGCCAGGTGGTGATGACAACTCTTGGGTTCAAACACTTCTATTTTTGGTTTGGGGATGCTAGTTTGGTTGGAATCTAGACCTAGCTGATTGTTGCCAGCCACCTGGTTCCATTGGCTGTATGTATTGTTATTTTTATCTCCTGGAGTTATTTTTGGCTTCTCAGTGATATTTTTAGAATTTGACCTGTTATGTGAAACATGAATTTGCCCTTCTTCCTGGGCACAAGAATTATTTTTGAACTTGTCCCTTGTTTCAAGGGACTTTTCTGATTGGCTGGGTTTCATGGTGGGTTTTGGTTGGCTGGGGAGGTGGGCCCTGGGAACCGGGTGGGCAACTGGCAGTTGGCAGGGGCCCGGGAAGCGGGCAGATGGCCTGGGGGCAAGTGGCGGGTCCGCTGGGGGAGGGGGTGGGTGAGCGGGTGGCTGGTGGGAGGCTGGCGGGGGACTGGCGGCGGGCCCGCTGGTGCCAGCCTGGGCAGGCGGCTGGCAGAGGGTGGCAGGCGCCTGTCCGGATGTTAAATTATTCCGGTTTCCATAAAAATCTGTTTTTTCTGAATTTTGATTTTTCTTTTCCCCTGATAGTGGGGGAAATTCCCTATCAAATTTTGCCCCTCCTGTTGAACATTTATCCGCCTGATTCCAACATTTTTCCTTAGACAAAATCTGGTTTATGTCAGGAATATTCCTGACAGGGAGGTAGGGACAGGCCAGTCTGCCACTTCTTGGACCTTGGAAGGGGCAACGGCAAAGCCACCTTCCAAAATGTTGTAGCCTAGGAACTCAATTTCCTTCTTGTAGAATTCACATTTTTCCAGTTTGCAGAACAAGCAAGATTTGATTAAGGCCTGGAGGACTTCACAAAGATGGATGAGGTGGGAGTCATGATCCTTAGAGTAGATGAGGATATTGTCCAGGTATACTACTGTGCAAGTATCCAGGAAAGGGAGGAGGACTTCATTCATGAGCCCCTGGAAGGCTGCCAGAGCGTTACTTAGACCAAAGGGCATTACCAGGTATTCATATAGACCAAACGGGGTTCTTACGGCAGTCTTTTATTCATGGCCTTCTGCTATAAAAATCTGATGGTAGGTGTTCTGAAGGTAAAGTTTGGAGAAGACTTTTTCCCCTGTTAGTCAATTGGTGAGAGTTTCAGTGGAGGGGATGGGGTTTTGATTCTTGATTGTGATGCTGTTGAGGTTTGAGTAATCCACTACAGGTCTTAGGGATCCATCTGATTTCCCCACAAAGAACATAGGGGAAGAGCAGGGGGAGTTTGAACGGCGCATGAATCCCTTTGCTACATTCTCATCTAGGTATGTTTTCATGGCTAAATTCTGGGCACGGTTTACTGGATAGAGCTTACCCCACGTGGGTACTGATCCTGGTAATAAATCAATACATAGGTCTGACTCTCTGCAACTGGGTAGTTGGGAACAGTAGGATTCACTAAAGGCTTCTGCCAGGTCCTGAAGTTCCGGAGGAACCTGTGCTTGGGATATCTCCTTCAAGGCGGCAAGGACGTTGAGGGTGTCTTCTACAGTCAAGCTTTCCTTGTGTTCCGTTTGATTGAAGGGAATAGACGAAGTTATCCCTTCTTTCTAAGTGGAGAGTGTCATTGAGTCCAGATCTAATACAGCCTTGGCAGTCTTGGCCCAGGGGAAGCCCAAAATCAGAGGGAAGGCCAAATTTGATAATGAAGACACCATGATGTCAAATTGGTTATTCCCTATCTTGACCCCTAGGTTCCCCTCTATTTCAGTCACTCTGGTGCGTGACTTGTTGGCAAGGGTTACTCAAGCGGAAGGTTCTTCTTGGAGTCCTAATTGCTGGGCCAAGGAGCTATTTATGAAGTTTCCCATAGCGCCTGTGTCCAATAAGGCCTTTACTTCCTGAGAGGTTTTAGCATTACCTAGCTTGACTGGTAATAGGGCATAAGATTGAGAGGGTTCTTTATTGGAAGAAATGACTAGAAGAGAAATAGGAGGTTGTACCTTGGCCAAGGCTTGGCAATCCTTGGCTGAGTGTCCTGCTTTCCCACAATACATACAGAGTCCCGGTTGGGTTTGACGTTGTTTCTCTTCTGTCAAAAGTTGGTATCCTCCACCCTCCTTGGGGATCAGTCCTTTGGGAATCTCTCCTTGGACCTTTGAGGGGGGTTCTGTTCTCCTTAATAACGTGTGCACGCAAGGAGGCAGGATCTGGGGGTTGGCCCAAGACAGGAGCTGCTTCACCTTGGTGGACCACTTGATTACTTTCTTGACCATGGAGTCAAACTTGGTTGGCAGTTCATGATGGGCAAGGAAGTTCTTTAGTTCAAAGGAGAGTTTTTTACGGAACAGGTAGCAGGCCTTGTTGTTGCTCATCCCAATGGCATTCTTGAGGCTTGTAAATTCTTTGGCGTAATCTTGGGCTGACATTCTTCCTTGGTAGAGGGCGGAGATTTGGTCTCTTAACTGGTTGGGGTTTGGAGCAGGGGATACTGTAGCTAAGAGGGCGTTGCAGAACTGATCATAGTTGTTGAGGAGGTCCTCTCCTTGTAGGGTTGCTTTGGCGTACCAAAGGCAAGACTTACCAGTAAGCTTTTCTGCCACATGATGCACTTTCTGTGCATCAGTGGTAAATTTTTCTGGTGAAGTTTAAACAGGGACTTGGAGAAGGCCAGCAGCATCAGGATCTTGTTTCCTTCATTATCTCCTGGCGCAACGGCAGATAGGGTGTTCAGGACTACAGTTTGGACCTGGTTGGTGGTTCTGGGGACCATTGGTTCTGAGGTGGTTGGTTTTTGAAAGAGGGACAGAATCTTGTATACGGTGAAGCTGATGGTGAAGGTAACAATTATGAGGGTAACACACTTGATGAGGGCAACATAGAGGATAAACTCATAGGTAAAATATCAGCCTGGACCACCCATAAGGTGGTTCAGTAGGGGCTTCAACAAACTTTAAGGGATCCACTCATTGGGAAGCCTTTCCCCAATTGAATGGATAAGAGCTCCCAAGTTGAATTTGATCAGAGTGGAACCTACTGGAAATCCTATCATTAGCATGTGTAGAAGACAACCAAATAGATGGAATCTCCCCCAAGAAGGGAGTGAAGTGGTTGAGAAGATAGTAAACACTGGTGTAGCCCAAGACCAACCAGGGGGCCTTGGGGTGGATGATTGGTGGGAATCAAGCAGTTTCAACATAAGGGGCATGTCTTTGACGCGGACCAAAATGATACCAAATTGAGTCTTCAGATTTTTCAGTAGGAGTTGATTCAGGGTTTTCAAAGTTAACATTTGCTCTTTCATAATTGATTAGCACACACAAAGTCCAAATAAGGAAGATGAACTTCATGTTGTTAGGGGGAACCTGTGTAATCTACTAATCAAGTGTTTAGAGTTGAGAATATAGATTTATTGGGTTGATAGGAAATAAAGAAATTGTTGGAGCACTTAGCTCAAGGGAAAATGTTCAGTTTAAATACTGAAATAATTTGGGGGATGGATCATAGAGTTTACCAGACCAACCTGCAAGTGTGAGATAGAAGTATTACCTTGCAGGCCTGCAGCAAGCTTCAGGCTGCAATGCAAAAAGAGGCAGTTTGGAGTATTGTCTTGCAGTATTGTACCTCACTTAGGTTGGGGATGGTATCTGGTACTGGATGTAAAGTATTGCTGTGGCTTGGGTAGTTCTATGGGTTTGATTGGCCTTCTAGGTCCCTGGAAGTTTGGTTTGGATAGTTTCCGCATTTAATTTGTGATTGATTGGCTATCTTATTGTTTTTGGAGCCCAAATTTAATGTTGATTTGGTACAGTTGTTGTAATGATTGTCTGAACAATTAATTTTCAAGTTTAAAGTGGAATTTCTATAGCATTTAGGATTTTTACACTCACTTTTGATTCCGTACTGGTTTTTGCTTAAAACACATTTGTTTATCAATTTCAAATGTGTTTTAAGCTTAATTAAATTGATAGTTCTGTTCTCCATCTTAGTTTTTAAGTCTGCATTCAAAAATGCAGTTTTCTGGTTTTGAGGGTTGTTTGGAATCCTTATGTTTGTCTTTATATTTGTGTAAGGTATGAAATTCCTTACAGAATGAAACCCTCTGTCACTGCCCTCATCTGTCCAGAGGCTAACACCTCCATGCCTGTGCTCATTGCAGAATCCAAGCGCGCAGAAAAACGCACAAACATGAAATATGCTGCACACAACGGCAATCACTCCTCAAACGGCAATGGCAGAGAAAACTCCAATGGCAACAAACGCCAAAACAACAATCATAGCAACAGCAATTCCAATTGCAACAATGTCAATCACAGCCAAAGCGCAAACTGCTCCTGTCCCAAGAAGGAGGACACTGTCAGGGATCCAGCCTGTGGGGGGTTCCTGGGAACTTGCAGGCCCGGCAGGGAGGGCCCTTTACAAGATTGGGGCCAACTTTACAATATAAGATAGCAATTTGCCCAGGAGAGCCCAAGGTCCGCTGGCAGGTACCATAGAATCTATCAAGCGGGTAAGAGTGATGTACATCACTCCAAATATCTGAGTGGAAGTGGATTCATTGGCAGCAACAGATTTTTGCAGGAGGTTAGGCCACAGGGTGAGAGGCAGAGTCATTGGGACCAAATACATGGGCAGGTGGTTGTACTTGTTGCAGAATAGTGGGAGAGGTATAGGAATTTTGTGGCCTTTCCTGTAAACAGTCTTGGTTCCTCTAGTTCTTGCCTCAGGGTCTTAGATTAGGATTTCCTCTAGGGTGAACTCCAAATGCACCAGGTTGGGGGGTACTCGGTGAAATGTACTGGGCTGTAGGGAGCTCCTGGTAGACAATAAAGGTTGGGCAACTGGTCCGTGGTTTCTTAGGGTTAATGGATGTGAGGTTCAGAACCGCAGGAGGTAGACTGTAAATGAAATAGAACTAATATCAAATATGGAATAACCTGGTTGAACCAAAGGTTCATGTCACTTTATTGTAAGAATGGCAATGGGTAACTTTCTGGTGGTTCAGGGTATAAGTATACCCATCTGCCATGGAGAAAATTTTACAAATTCCTTTGAACCTGATGCTACTGTCTACCAGGTTTTTAAAGCCCTTGGTGGCATCCATTGCGGGAGTTATTTCATTGGCTGGTTCAAACTGAGAAAACTCAAATTTCCCTTTCAGGCCATGGGTTTTGTCATCTTTGGGTGACCCACTGTAATACCCAGATACAGTAGGTACTACTTGCAGCAAGTATGGCAGGAGATTAGAAAATTAGAAGCCAGTCAGAGCAGTGACAATTGTATAGACAGTCATCAGCCAGTGAAAGACCTTGGTATGGATGTTGTACCTTCCAAAGCTCCCCGCAAAGTAGGTTAACACATAGTACATGGAGGTGTACACTGGGATGGACAGGGTGGAGTGTGGAGATACAATGGGAGGCCAGGAAACAGTGTGGGAGGAGTTGAGTTTCCCAGGGTCATAATGGTGGTCATGGCCTAGCCCTTCTTGTGAAGGCCCAAAGAACTCTGATCCCTGTTGGTAGCCTCTAATCCCAAGGCAAGCTGTAAGCACAGCTATGAAGATGAGATGATTCATCTTCCTTGGATTGGAGGGGTTGGCTGGGGCCAACTTAGTTGAAGTGGACTTAAGTTTTAAGTAAGATTTAGCTTTATTGAGGGTATTAGACTCAATAATAGCACAAGCTACCACTGAGGAGGGATCCTTTATTTATAGTGTCTCCCACTGTGCAAAGTTTTGCAAGTGGGAGTGAAAACAGGGGATTGGGGGTCCCAAAAGTTTAGAGGATGAGAATGGGAATTGGTGTGTGAGAATAAGGTCAAACACTTGTTCTTGTGCAATATGTTGTTGATTTGGAAATTCTTGACTGGGGCTAATGGGTTCTTGTGAGCAAGAGGTCATGTGGTGGGAAAAACTCAAGGTACCCTTAGAATCTATTTTTGTCCTGGGATTCATGGTTGGGTTGATGTTTGGAACCAAGCATGTGATTTGGTCATTTTAATACCATTGGTTTTGGTTAAAACTCTTCTTAAAATTTGAGAACTTAATTTTCAGGAAGCCAGGCATAGGTAGAGGCATTAGGCGGCTCAGGATGGGGTTGGACTGAGCCAGCAGGTAAAGCCCACCATAGAATGGGTGCTAACTTGATAATGTAAGACATGTATTGCCCGAGTAAGGACCAGGGTCCAGAGGTAGGGACCATGGAATCCACCATCCCTGTCAAAGTGATATAGAGCTCTCCAAACAGTTGGGTGGACATAGTCTCTGCAGCGGTGGGGGACTCAATTGGGCAGTTGAGCTGTGGGGTTAAGGGCAGAGTCATGGGAACAAAGTAGGCAGGCAGATAATTGTACTTGTCTTTGAAAAACCTAGGAGGCCTTTTGTACCAATTTCCTTCACGTCCTATGTATTCAGTTTCTCTAGTCCTGGCCAAGGGGTCAGCAATTAGGATGGTCTCCAAGTCGTACTCTGCGTAGGCTGGGTTGGGCAGGTATTTGGTAAAATGCACAGGTCTAAAGGGGGCTCCTGGGGGACGGTATAGTGCCTGGGTAGGATTGGCAGGTTGGTCTCCAGAGGGGGCAGTTGCCTGATGGTCTACTTGAACAGAGTTAAGATGGAAGATCACTTAGACTAGGTAAGGTAAGATTTGCTTGAACCAAAGGTTCATAAAACTTTATTATCAAAAATGATGATGTGGTCATCACCATACCGCCAGGGTTATTATACCATGGGATTTTGCTTCTTCAATTTTTGCAGGGTTCAGGTTCACAGACAAGGCACTGGCAGGACATTGGTCTTGGCTTGGAGTCTCAAGGGCGGCAGATCCAGGTTGTGCCTGCTCTGGCAAATAGAAATGGCAATTCTTTGTTCCGCTCCCACTGTTCACTATGTCACCTGAGTAGTCCAATTGTACTACCCCTTCTGGGCGGAAGACTGGCAGTTACTGGTGGTCATTGGCAGAGTTAATAATAGGTTTTATTTTAACCTCCTTAAGGCAAGCTATAACCTCTACATAGGTTCAGATCTTTGGTGGCTCAAGGTTGGCATCAATCTGGTGACCATTTGTGGAATTGTCCTTGTGAGACTGGTGGGTCTTGGAGTAACTTGTTAACTTGGGTACACAACTTAGAAAGTGGGCGGGTTCCTGTCCACTTTGCGTGACTCAAGTAGTCTTTGGAGGATCAGGGTTTGATTCCAGGGCTTCCAGCGTTGATTCCAGAGCTCCAGTGTTGGCTCTTGGCAGGTTGGCAGTAGGTCCTTCCCCGACCTCTGTTAGCCAGACTACATCTCCTTCACAGGTATGGGTCTTCATTGGCACCAGTTTGGCGCCAGTCTGGCAACCATTCAGGGAATCCTCTGTAGTAGGCCAGCAGGTTGCGGAGTAATTTAACAATTTGAGCCTGTGAATTAACAAATCAGCAGGTCCTGGGCTGTCCTGGAGGGTTTGATCCGCCTCCAGGGAACTGGGGTTCAACTCTTGGGTTTTCAATAAAAGTATTGAAATGTCATTCATGACATAATTTTCCCTTCTTCTGGAAGTCAGGAATTATTCAAAAATTCCTGTCCTTCATTCAGGGACTTTTTTGATTGGTTGTGGTTGGGGGATTTTTGATTGGCTGTGGAGTGGGGCCTGAAACCCAGGTGGGTGGCTGGCAGCCAACTGGGGCCCAGGGAGCAAGCAGGTGGGCTGGCGGCTGGGTGGGCAAGCAGGGCCCTGGCTGGCAGAAGGCTGGGTGCTGGCAGGTGTGGCAGTTGCGCAGGCGCCTGCCACACCCGCCTGCCTGAACAATAAATTATTCCAGCGGTTATCAAGTTCTGTTTTTCCTTCTATTAGATTTGTATTTTCCCCAATTAAAGGGGAAAGTCCCTATTAAATTGGGCATTTTTAACGGAAAATTCTTTCATTCTTTTCTAACATTTCCCTTCAGTGAGAATCTGGTTTATGTCAGGAATTTTCCTGACACCTGCATTCCACAGGAAGTTTCTTTGCTTCCCCCGCTGTGGTGGCCCAAGTTATTCTGGATCTTTGGCTTAGCCTGCACTATCATTGGTTGGGTTAACAGGAACCTTTGATATGGGTAGCCTTGATGCAGGTAATTTTAGTTCATCAAGCCTTAGGAGATTTCCTGAAGTCAAATCATGCTCTGGTTTGAGCCCAAAAATCTGCAGGCAGCCAGGCAGCTGGTCCTGCAGGCTGGCAGCCCACAGGGTATTGGGATTCAAATCCTGTAGTTGAGGCTTTCCTATGAGCATAATCAACAGGAGTTTGTCATTTATGACATTCAGATACAGCACTCAGAAGGTTATGATGGTGGCCGCCCAACTGAAGGATGTCACCAGAAAGAAATTTTTTTACCAGTCTAGAGGAAAACCCAGACCTCATACTCTCCTACAACCAATTCCTGGAGATAATGAACTCTGCAACCACCCCTGCTGGGGCCAAGATCTAAGCCTACATGGGGCTCATCCGCCTGAATCATGGAAGGGACAACCTGGAGACCTATATATAACAATTCCTAAACCTGGCAGAGGCCTCCAAAAATCCTGAAGAAATATCAGGTTTGCATTTCAGAAACATTCTGAACCCACACCACGCCAGCCTAATGAAACAAAAACAATGTGATCTACCCAAAGACAAGCTCCTGGCTATTGTCAGAGGCATGGAATTCAGTCAACCACAAGGATACCACGCTGGTCAGCCCTGGAACAACTAAACCCCTGGTGCAACTAGGCCCCATTTGAACATGTCCCCAGAAGATTACCAACACCACATCAGAAGTGGACTATGCCTCTATTGCCACCAGAGTGGCCACTTATCCAAGGATTGCACTATTTTCTCCAACAGAACCCAAGGAGCCACCATTTCAGCAATAAACAATGCTTCCCAATATTATCCTATCATTGACACTACTTTATGTTACCATGACCATGAGGTGAACATTGTATCCCTCCTAGAAAGTGGGACAACCCTCAACTACATGAAAAGTAGTCTAGCTGAGAAACTGGGTGTGCCAATCCAGGAAAACTCCCAACTGGTAACCTTGGGCAACAAGACAACAGACCTGTTCCATAAATGCAAAGAGTCTGTCTCCCTGAAGTTAAATGGAAAACTCCTGCCCACCAGATTCTGTGTCATGGAAAAGCTTCCCAAACCTGTAGTGGTAGGCTTTGAATGGTGGGTTGACCACCAATTGAACTTAGACAATAAGAACCATCAGGTGACTGGCACTTATGAGAGCCAAACCTTAGAGGTTCCCTGCTTGAACCCTCAGTAGACCCCTGAGTTAAATAATATTGCCATGAAATCTTGCAAGTCTGAGATCCCAAAATGTTTGAAGCCTTGAGAGTCTGTCTTCTCAGAAGAAGAAGCCACCGGCTTGCCTAAACACAGTCAGTTTGACCACACCATTGACCTCCTTCCCAAAACCCAACCTAAAAATGGACCTGTCTACAGTTGTAATATTAAAGAACAAGCCGCCTTAAGAGAGTACTTGGACAAGATGTTGAAGAAGGGATACATACACATCTCTAAATCTCCTTGTTCATCCCCTTTACTGTTTTTTAAAAAGAAGGGCGGTAACCTATGTCCTTGCGTGAACTACCAGGACCTAAACAGCGCCACTGTGAAAAACAGATCCCCTGTACCCAATGCCAAAGATTTCTCAGACCAGCTTTCAGGAGCCAATGTCTTATCAAAGGTTGATTTAATAGATGCCTTTAACCAGATCCAGATCAGGCCTTGTGACAAATGGAAGACCGCTTTCAAGACTAGACAAGGTCTCTACAAATACCTGGTTATGCTGTTTGGGTTATGCAACGCGCCCAGTACCTTTCAAACTATGGTGGACGTGGTCTTGGGAGGACTCAAGGACCAGTGTTGCATAGCCTACTTAGATGACATTATCATTTACAGTTGCACACCTGAAGAACATGTTGAACATCTTCAAGCTGTCCTACAACGCTTCAAGGAACACAGACTCTTTGTTAAACTCCAGAAATGTGAGTTTTTTCAAGAAGAAGTAGAGTTCCTGGGGTACAATGTACTGAAAGGAGGTTTTGCAACGACGCCTGATAAAATAGAGGCTGTGAAATCATGGCCTGAACCTAAGAACCGCAAGGAGGTCAGAGGTTTCCTGGGCCTGGCAAACTTCTGCTGGGAATTTGCCCAAAATTTTTCTTTGATCTGCTTGCCCTTGACCCACCTCACCTCTGAGAAACACCCTTTTTTGTGGGATGATACTGCCAAGTCAGCCTTTGAGTTGCTAAAGAACGTCTTTGTTTCCGTTCCTGTCTTGGCAATGCCGGTTTACAATAAGCCCTTCATTGTGGAAACAGACGCCTCTGACTTTGCATTGGGGGGTGTTGCTTCAGGAGGGGCATAATAGTAAGCTGCACCCTATAGCTTACTACTCAAGGAAGTTCACTCCGCCTGAGTTGAACTACCCCATCTAAAATAAAGTGATGCTTGCTATCATTCAGTCCTTGAAACATTGGAGAAGATACTTGTGTGACACCAACCATCCAGTGAGAATCATGACCAATCACAAGAACCTGACATACTTCTTCAAACCACAATAACTGAATTGGCAACAAGCTAGATGGGCCTTATTCCTAGCATATTACAACTTATCAATCAGCTACAAGCCTGGCAAGATCAACATTGTACCAGATGCCTTAAGCCAAAGAGTCAACTTTTTTTCCTAGTGCCAAAGAGATTGAAGAATTCAACACTAAATCCTTGCTGTCCCCAAATATGATTGAGTCAATGCTCCTATTCCTGGGGCTAGCCAGTAGAAGAGAAGAAATCCAACTAGCTTAGACCGTAGACCAGCACTGCATCTCCATCATGGAAGACTTAAAGAAAGATATCAACAGTCAATACTACCAAAACAGTTACTCCCTACATGGAAACACCTTGCAGCTACATGGACGCACCTATGTATTAGAAGGCCCAATGCGCTTAGAGATACTGAAGGAATACCACAACTCCCCCATGTCAGGACACCCTGGGCGTACAAAGACTCTCAAAGGAATCCAGAGAACCTACATGCAGCCCAGGATGAAGCCAGAGATTGAAGGATACCTCAGTAGTTGCAAGACATGTGGACATACCAAGCCTAAGCAAGAAAAGCCAGAAGGATTAATACTACCCATCCAGATTACAGAAGGCCCTTGGAAGTCAGTATTCATGGACTACATTGTGGAACTGCCTAATTCAAAAAGATTCTATTACATCTTTGTAACTGTTGACTGTTTCACCAAAATGACTCACTTCATACCAACAACAACCAAAGTAACTGCAGAGGAAACAGCTACCATATTCAGGAACCAAATATTCATGAACCATGGACTCTCACAAGAAGTGGTCTCAGACAGAGGCCCACAATTTACCTCCAAGTTTTGGGCCCAAATACTAAAGAACTTGGGAACAAAAAGATTTTTTTCTATGGCATAGCATCCTCAGAGCAACAGGCATACCAAGATAGTAAATCAGGCCATCAAACAGTACTTACAGTGCTTACATAAACTTGGAACAGAAAAACTGGGTAACACACCTGCCAATGGCTCAGTTTGTGTACAACAACCAAGACCACAGCTCCATTGGTATGTCCCCCTTCAAAGCCAACTACAGATTCAACCCCAAATGGGACGCCCCTCTCACAGAGGAATCAGACAACCCAGATGGACATGATTGGGTCAACAACATTGTATAGTCACTCCCCCCTTTAGCCTCTGATAGGACAATCTTCCTGTGTTGCACAAAAAAATCTGCTCAGAAGCCAGCCAAGCCCCTTAATTCCCTATAGGATTTAGCCCACACAATTGATGAGAGATTTGTGTTGGCATACCCTTCCCTGGTGTCAAATACTGATGTTTTAACTCTGTTCACACTTGGGAGGGATCTATGATTATTTTGGGTTATTTTTTGGCTTGGGCTCACCCACATTTAAAATTAATTAAGTCAAAACAATCAGGTCGCACTTTGGTTACTTCAACAAAATCCATTTCAACTGGAATTAATGGTATTCTGAAGTGTTCTTTAGGCATTATTCAATCAGAGGTTGGGTCAGAAATTGATGAGAAACCATTCAAGCTCCCTGGAATTACTGGCAAAATTTCTATCTCATCCAATAAAATGACTGGCTGAGGTCATCTGTGTAAAGCTGTGCCTCCCCCTTAGGCCTCCACTTCAATTCCTGCCAAATACTTGGGAATTTCTACCAAATTATGTTTGAATATTTATCTAAAAGATTACTGAAAAATCCCAAGAAAAACCATCAATTTACTACTTTGGAATTATTCAGAAGATGCCTCCACCTAACCCACCCAAGAGACACCTCTGGTTAAATATCATGTGCAAGAGCGGCTGGGAGCGGTGGTAATTGCATCCAAAGCCTATTCCTGATGTTAGTTGGTTTAGTTTTCCTTTTGACTATGTCCATTCAAAACTTTCCAAGATCTTCCTGCCTCAAGAAATGCATTTTTAGCTGCGCATATAATTGGTAGATTGGTTTGTGACTGTCAGGACTGACAATTTTCCCCCTCTGGAACCCCAGGCCCAGGAGCAGGAATCAACCCCAGAACCCAGATTCCCACAGGCCGCCAGGCTGTGGACCGCGAGACCGCCCGCCCGCATTTTTCTGGGTTCAAGCCCCCGCAAGCTGACGTTGAAGAAGATGACCCGCCCAGAAAAGTAGATTGAGCCAAGGAAAGTACTGCACTAAGTGAAGTGCCAATCACAACACCTAATGGAGGTGACCCAGCAACTATTGGCCTTATGAGTTTGAAGTCTTCACCAGCAACCAATCAAGAGCCAACCCAAGGAAGAGGCACCAGCCCGCAACTTGGCCCCATGACCTCAATGCTAAAGCAAGATAATCAGGTAGCTAAATTGGGAGCTGCAACCAATGAAAGAACTCCCAGGCCAAGAGCCATTTTGCTGCCTTTAGACCCAAGTCTCTATTCCCCAGCTCAGCTTTCCCAAATGCCCTGATGAACCCCCCACAAAAAATGTTAAGTTTGGAGGTGGGGTGCTATATAGACCCGAGGACCCCGCCCTCCAAACTTATCACCATTTTGAAATAAAGGTTATGTTACTTTGGCTTATACAGCTATTACCATATTTTGTATTTGCTGTCTATCAGTTCAGCTCAAGATCTCCTGCCCCACCGCCTGCAGTATTCCATCCATTTGGTGTACCCCTTGGGCCTGTCCATTTCACCAAGTATCCCTTAAAACCCAAGTACAAGTACTACATGCCAGAGAAAATCCTTGAACTAGATCCATTAGCCTGCATCCAATCCGCCGTCGGATACAACCGCCAAGGCCTGTGGATATTCTCTACACCCAAACTGTTTAGAGGAAAGTTCAACTATCTCCTGGCCTACAATATCTACATGGAACTGCCAGTAACACCCAGACCAATGCCTGCTTCTTTGCCCAACTTACCAACTGACTATACCGGCAAGCTTTTTGTTATAGTGTACATCACCCTCACAGGGGTGGTGGACACCATTATACCGGCCACCGGCCTGTGGTCTTGGGTGGGAAAGTCCGCGTCCTACCTTCTCAAGTTAGCTCCTCTCTTGTGGTGGGCCCTGCCCACAAGAAACCTGGCCCAAGTTATCCCCAAAAACAACAGGCTGGCCACCCAAGACTGGATCCCTGACAGTGACATTCAATCCACCACCCCAATCCTATACCATCCCTTAAATGAATGCAAGAGTTTTAAAAGACTTTTCTTCATCATTTTCTACTCTAATAAAGTTTGAAATAGTTAGTCTAATTTGGCCATTTGGTTTTATCTGTTGCTTTTGGTGTTCAGTTAATTTCTTCTCCCCTTTAGCCTCCCAGGAATTGTTGGCAGCAACCTTTTGGTTGTTGCTAAAACCGCGATTTTATTGTGGTTGAGAGCTTAGTTTTGTTTCCTCTTAATCTGCTCCCTACTTCTCACAATCTGACCTTCAAATTAAATGGGTTTCCCTTAAAGCAAGTCAGGGGACTTTTGGTCCCCTGCTTGCTCATTTTAACAATTAAAGTTTACACTTTTTAAAAAAAATCAGTTGACTTTTGGGCTTTTCTTGGCCCCCTTTGTTTCCCTGGCTTTATTAGAATTTACTTTAATATTTCTTACCTTCTCAGCCTTTCCCCAGTTCCCGGCGTCCTTTTTGAAGCCTCTAGAGTTAAAGTTAGTGTTGACAAGACTGCTTACCTCTCCTGCTTTTGAAAAACTAGTTTAAACTTTTAATGTAGTATTAAGAGCTTTATATATACTTACTTTAAGTTCAAATTTATCTCATGTTTGCTTTGCTGCCTCCTATACTAAATATACGCTTTGAAAAACACCTCCTGTTGTTCAATTGAGTGTATAGCTTGCAAAAGCACCTCCCATTGTTTGTTTGAGTGTATAGCTTATATTTACTACCTCTTGCACTTTGAAAATTCCCCAGTGGGTTTTACACTGTCAGGATCTTCCTTTTCTGTGGTCCTGTTAGAGAATAGCCTTCATAAACCTGGTTTGCAGAGCTGCCTCCCAGTTTGTAAATGTTGGCCTTTTTTCTGAAGTTTTTGGTCTTCACCCTGGCCCCTGTATTGGTGATGATATGGACCACTTCTCCAGATCTTTGGAGTTTTGTTTCCCATACCTTTCACTAAATTGGGAGCAACCCCAGTCAATTTGTTCATATGTTTGAGGACCTCCCTGGACAAGCTCAGGACATTCTTTTTTACCAGTGAGAATGTTTTAAGGAGCTTGACCTGTGATGGCCTTGAGCTCTCTGTCCTCAAACTGGTCCCCTCAATGGCCTCTAGCTTGACCCCTCCATTTTCCTCTCCCTCAGAGATTCCAGTTACTCAGGTCCAAGAAGAGGATTTGGGCAGTCAAGATTCTGCACCCAAGCGTGCTCTGTGGTTACTTGGTGGCATGTTTTTGATGTGTTTGGACTCTTACTTCCCCCAATTATCCTGAGTCCTTGTTGTGGATGCCTCTTTGAGCAGCCATACCAGTCTTGTACTGGATAGTGTCCTGATGGATTCTTCCCTCAGGATGGGAGCCAAACTTAGTTAGTTTAGCCCCCCTCTCTCACAATCATTGCAAATCTTATGCTGTTAGTGTGAGAATTGAGGAGCAGGTTAAGAGGAAATAAAACCATGCTCTCAACCACAATAAAATTGTGGTTTCAGCAAAAACCAAAAGATTGCTGCCAAAAATTCCTGGGAGGCCAAAGGGGAGAAGGAATCAACTGAACACCAAAAGCAACAGGAAAAACCATAAGGCCAAATTAAACCAACAAATTTTGAACTTTATTAGAGTAGAGAATGATGAAGCAAGGTCTTTTACAACACTTGCATTCATTTAAGGGATATAATATAATTAGAGTGGTAGATTGAATGTTCCAAACCAATTGACCAATGATATGAGCAGATAAAAATGCATTTCTTGAGGCAGGAAGATCTTGTCAAATTTTGAATGGACATAGTTGAAAGGAAAACTGAACCAACTAACATCAAGAATATGCTTTGGATGCAACTACCACTGCTCCTGGCCGCTCTTGCACATGATATTTAACCAGAGGTGTCTCTTGGGTGGGTTAGGTGGGGGCATCTTCAGAATAATTCTAAAATACAGAAATTGATGGCCTTTCTTGGGCTTTTTCAGTAATCTTTCAGATAAATACTCAAACATAATTTGGTAGAAATCCCCAAGCATTTGGCAGGAATTGAAGTGGAGGCCTAAGGGGGGAGGCGTAACTTTACAGTTAGTGCTTTCAAACAGAGAGTACTTGCAGCTCAAATGCCAGTGCTGGGAGACTGAGCAACTTATTGCTGCTTCAGTGCAACCAATGTTTCCCTCTGTTCCTTCCTCCAGAACACTGGACCAGGAAATAGATCCTGCTTCTGTGCCTCCTTCTCCTTCCAAGGTATCACCCAGCTTCACTAACTTGCTCCTCCAAGCCAGCCCATGAGCACTGCCACAGGAGAACTCCCCCTGTCACCACCATTCCATCATATGACCACAACAAGCTTGGGGTTGCCTATTTCACCATTCTTGGGCTTGCTAGACATGTGATTTCTCACATGGGAGTATGGCGCCCTTGGGCAACTGCTGCTAAGTATGTGATGAGAATGGCCCCATCATCTACTGGGCCTTTTGGGCCAGGCCCATCCCCTTGACCAAAAGATCCCCTGAGAGCAACCTGGGCCATGACATAAGAGGTGAAAGGTGAAAATGAAGTGTAGATAAAGCAATGCTTCTTGGTTGGCTTCAATCCCATAAATCAAGGTATGGGATATGACCTTTAAAAAGCTGCTGATACCATCAGTTTCAACCATATCCCAATGTTGCAACCAAGTTTCCAGATTTGCCTGCTAACATATTTTACAATACACAGGGGGCGCTCAATGAGACGCCCCTTGACGTATCTAACTTTATGGATTAATCTGATGGCAATATCAAATGGCAGGTACTTCATCTTAATTAGGAGCACTACCAATTTGACTTGCTGATCCCCGCACAAGTTATTCCTTGGATTCAAACCTTACATGGAACTTCCCACTATGCCACCCCCTTGTGGCCTTGTGGCTTTCTCATATAGTATATTAATCACAATATTCTACAATAAAAAATACATTATTCTTATTATTCTGTCCTTTCTATTAGACTGTTGTCTTCCCCAATTCTAAGTACTGAATCCTCATTGGTTCAGTTGCAACAGTGGTAGCAGAAGTAGGTCCACAACCTACCTAAAACAAAATCCCCCAAGAAAGAACAGAGTACAGTCTGTATGGCTACTCCCCAACAAGAGACCTTCCTGCCAATTCCTGAGGGGGACATCCCTAACGGGTACATCATCTATCAAGACCAGCTAGTTCTCACAAGCGTGTAAAATTGGCTTCACCTCAGACAGAGTGACTCCAGCGTCACCCTGCCCCAGTCAGATCTGTCCCAGCGCATGCTCAACCTTCAGCTAGAATCCTTTGCTGGTGGCGTCAAGGGGGCTGACATTGTCAGTTGGCTCCAATCTACTTAAACCTGCCTTTGCATCTGTCAGGTCCCTGAGCCCATGTGGGTCGCCACTGCATCTGGTTGTCTCACGGGGCCTGCCGCTATGTGGTTCACCAACTGGGCCAGCCAGGAACTCAATGTTACCTGGGTGGCATTCCAAGACGCCGCCAAGTCCTGTTATAGTGAAACCTTCTCTCCCATTGTTGTGGGAACTCCTTTTCTAGCAATAAACAAACTGGTTCTGTTCCTGAGTACCTTGCTGCCTGGCAACAAGCTCTTGCTGCCGCCCCCAAAGCCGTGACTGACAGAAATGAAATGCTACTCACTCTCATCATCAATGGGTTAAAACCCCATATCTGTAAGTGGGTCCCCGTAGGTTGTTGCACCTCCATTGACAACTGCTATAAAGATATTGTGGAGGCTAACAACCAGGCCTTGATGGGCTTCCGCCGTACCAGTGATGCTCCATCCCAACCATGTACCACACCTGGCAGTGGCCACAATCAAGTAGGCTGCCGCCAGCCCTGTCAGCAGGATAATGGGACTAAACTCCCCCACAAGGGGGAGCTTCAGCTAGAGCAGATCAAGGATCAGGGAAAAGCCTGGGGGTTGTAGCAACAAGAGGCCTTGCAACCCCACCTGACCCATTCTCTCAATCCCTGCTTGCAAAAAATCCCTGCAACTACAACATTCATGAAGTCAAAACCCTAGACGTCTTTCAAGTCCACAGTGACAACCCCATATTGCAAGTGAGTCACTCCTCAAATAAAGTAACAAACTTGTCCTAGCCCTTCTGTTTCCATGTGAACACCCACAAATTACTAGTAGATACCAGGGCCAACCACATATGATGGACCAGGCGTTTGCCAACTCTCAGCAATTAGACTGAGTGCCCAGCAGGTTCAAAGCAGTACAAGTAGCTGACTTCTGCAGAGTCGCCATCACCCGCAAGACGGTACCCTTCTCTGTGAGAATGGGGAACATCCAGGGTAAGCTCTCTGTGCCAATCATGGCAGGGCTCAGCTATGACGTGATTGCTGGTTTCAACTGGCTTTGGCACAACTGTCCCTACATCAATTGGGATACCTCTGTCATCATCCTCAACAGAAATGGGGTGGGGTTCCAGATTTACTGTAAAGCCCCAGAAAATGAGGGAGTATTTTAGCAAGGTAGTGTCAGGAATATTCCTGACATAAACCAGATTTCTACTGAAAAAAACTGTTGGAAACAAGTAGAGGAATGCTCAAGAGGAGAGGCAAAATTTGATAGGGAATTTCCCCCACTATCAGGGGAAAAGAAAAATCAAAATTTGGGGAAAACATATTTTTATGGAAACCGGAATAATTTAACATACAGGCAGGCGCCTGCCGCCACCGCGCAGACGCCCGCCCCCCTCTGCCAGCCCTCTGCCAGCGGACCTGCTGCTTGCCCCCAGGCCACCCACCTGCTCCCTGGGCCCCAGCCAACTGCCAGTTGCCCACCCGGTTCCCAGGGCCCACTCCCCAGCTAACCAAAACCCACCATGACACCCAGCCAATCAGAAAAGTCCCTTGAAACAAGGGACAATTTAAAAAATAATTCTTGGGCCCAAGAAGAAGGGCAAATTCATGTTTCACAAGCCAGGTCAAATTCTAAAAATATCAATGAAAAGCCAAAAATAACTTCAGAAGATAAAAATAACAAGACCTACAGCCAATGGAACCAGGTGGCTGGCAACAATCAGCTAGGTCTAGATTCCAACCAAACTAGCATCCCCAAACCATAAATAGAATTGTTTGAACCCAAGATTTGTCATCACCACCTGACCACCCATCCCGAGGAAACTATTGGTCCCAAGCAGAACTGTCTAAAACTCCAACAGATTGCCCAGGAACAAGGGTTTGGCTATCCTTTCAAACACCAATTCACAATTCCCTTGACCAAACTTCTGGGGTCTCCAGTCTCCTGTTTTTACTCCCACTTGCAAAACTTTGCAAGTGGGGGAACACTATAAATAAAGGATCTCCTCTCATTAGTAGCTTGTGCTATTATTGAGACTAATACCCTCAATAAAGTGAAATTTCCAACTTCAACTACAGTTAAACTTACAGATCAAGCCCCTGCCAACCCTCCAACCCAGTGAAGATTAATCACCTCATCTTCACAGCTGTACTCACAGCTTGCCTTGGGATTGGAGGCTACCAACAGAGTTCAGAGTTCTTTGTCCCCTCCACAGAAGGACTAGGTTATGACCCATACCACAACCCTGGCCAACTTAACTCTTCAAACACTGGACCCTGGCTGCCTCTGGTATCTCCCCATTTGACACTCTCCATAGCCATGTATATGTCTGCTTACTACATCCTCACCTACTTTGCCAGGAGCTTTGGACGCTTCAACATACACGCCAAGGTATTCTGTTAGCTGATGACAGTGTATCCCATAATCACTGCCTTGACGGGTTTCCAGTTCTCCAATTTGCTACCATACATACTCCAAGTGATGCCCATCATTCTAGGGTATTACAGGTAGGGTACCAAGTTGGTAAATTGGAACCCTGTGAGCGCCGTCACAATGGGATAGACCGTCATCATCTATCTAAAGACCTTGGTGTGTACGCTAAATCTTCTGAAATTACTGGCAAAGTACGTAAGCACATAGAATACAAAGGTGTATATTGCTACGTGCTGGATGGAGCGGGGCAACACCAGCGTAGGCCAGGAGTACATCTCAGAGGAGTTGAGCTGCGCAGGCTCTGTGTAGACGTACTTGTTGGGCAGTTTATTGTATGGCCACTGCTGGTGGGTGTATTGGTGGCCCCCAATCCCTAGGCAAGCTGTGAGGACAGCTGAGAAGATCAAGTGGTTCATCTTCTGGTCCTGGGAAAGGGCAGACAAAGCTTAGTGTTGTAACTGTGCTGTTTTAGCAGAGTTACAAGGGAAAAAATATTTAGGAGATAGATAATCATCTTTATTATGAGATAGTGATTATATAGCTATTGTGAATCCATGGATAGCAGGAACATGATTGGTGATCACACAGCTGGATGGAAGAGGGGGTGGCTTGATCCTGCTAATGAGTCAAGCACCAAATCAAGGTATCCACCGTGAAGGATCATCATCTGTTCATGTTGATGGATTAGGTAATCTGAGTTGACTTCCTAGTCTGGCTTTGAGTGACCGGGTAATCAGATTGCGGGTCACAAACCCGCTTGGTTGGAACCTTGCTGGCGGGTCAAGCCTGCGGTTTTGACACCCCCCCGGCTGAAAGTCGGCCTCCTCTGGAGGCAGGTTGTCAGGGAGGTTGTCAGGAGCCAGGGCGCCATACTGAACCAGGTGTTGTTTGGTGGCAGGCAGGGTGGTTTCCCGTTGTTTCTGTCTTGCTTTACAGGGTTGTAGGCAGTTGTGGTGTAAGGTCTTGTCTTGCTTGCGTTTCCCAAGCCCTTGCACAAGGTAAGTGTTATTGTTGTCTAACTTTAGAATGATTGCTGGCCCTACTTTTTTGGTTTGTAGTTTGCTTTTGTCAACATTAATGACCCAGACTTTGTCCCTGAATTCATGTCTCTGGCAGATGGGAATGAAGGTCTTTTGTAAGTGTTTCTTTTCCTTGGCTGCTTGCTTGCTGTTGGCTTCTATTACTTGAGGATCAGAGCAAGGGGGACTTGACTTGGAATTTCCAGTTTGGGTTTTGTCAATGCTTGAATGACATTTGGCTGTGTGCCATATACCAGTTCAAACAGGCTTTTCCCGGTGGATCTGTTCACTTGGGTTTGGCACACAAGTAACGCAGTCAGTAGCTGCTTATACCAGTCTTCAGGTCTCCTGGTGGTGATTTTAGCTAGGGCTTGCACAAGGCTACCATTAAGCCGCTCTACACGTCCATTGGCCTGTGGATGGTATGGTGTTGTGACGGTGTGTTTGACCCCCATTTTTGGCAAGGTACATGTTGGTGTTTTTGGAGGTCAATTCTTTGCCCCCATTGGTTATCAGGAGTTCTGGCTTTCCAAACCTGCTGATTATTTCCTTGCCAATGAATTGTCAGACGTTGTTACCAGTGTGTGTTTTCACCGCTTGGGCTACTGGCTACCTTGTCGCGAAATCAATGGCTGTGATGATGTATTTTTTGTTGTTGTGCTTTCCTGGCATGGGGCCTACAATGTCAAGAGCCCATACCTTGAACAGTAGTTGGGCTTGAATGGGGAGTACAGACTTAGGCGGGGTTTTGCTTTTGGCAAACTTTTTGCAGACCTTGCACTGTTCTAGCACTTCCTGGACATTGCAGTATAAGGTTGACCACCAGGTTTTATGTTTTAGGAATTCATATAGATTTTGGCTCTTGGTATGTCCAAGATCTCTGTGGTAGCAAAGAATGGTATCAACTTGTTGATGTGTGGGGATGTAGGGAATAGTAGTGCCATCTGATATCTTTCTGTGAAGAGTCCTGTATACATCAGCAAAGAGGTGCTCATTCTTGATGACTGTTTCTTTGGTGATATTGGTTGTGCCTGCAGGGAATCCTTTATCTTTTGTATGGAGCACTAGGAGAGGCCAGTCTGGGTCAAGCCCATTCTCTTCCCTAAAAGTGCGGACATACAGATGGGACAGGGCGTCCACCATGGCAAGTTTGGCCCCGGGCTTATATTGGATGAGCATGTTAAACCTTTCTAAGATTTCCATCCACCGCGCTTGGTGGCGTGACAGGTTTGCTTGTGTCTTGAAATAGATGAGCAACTTATGATTGGTTAGTGCTGTGAATTCTTCCTGCCGTTCCAGGTAACAGCGCCATTTGACTAGGCAGTGTATGATGGCCAACAGTTCTTTGTCGTGGATTGGGTATTGACACTTGCCATCTGCCAGCTTGCGCAACTTGTAGGCTACGGGCAGGAAATCACCATCACTATTCTTAATTTGTAGTACTCTCCAAATGGATGCATCTGAAGCGTCAGTTTCCATTTGGTATTCTCCGTCTTGTTTGGGGTATTGTAATATGGGGGCTGTTGTGAGCTTTTCCTTGAGACGTCTAAAACAGAGGTCACATTGGTGTCAGGGATCATTTCCCTGACTACTTGAATCTTATGGACACAGCTTACAAAAACATTGGTACAAACCAGCACCAGAACCAATTTTTAAAGGACATCAATTCCACCACACAACACAACAGACTTCACAAGTATGAATTTAGTGTTAAAACCTCTGGAAACCGGATTCAAACCCTGGACGCTGCTAAAGAATGTATCATTAGTGCCGGATTACCACAAACAATTGAATTACCTTTTTATTATAGTTTAATTCAATTTTTTTGCTTTCAAAAAGCTTCTCAAACGCAAAAAGGTTATTAATCAGCTGGTAAACGTCATGTTCCGCTCTACAGATGATTGGCTGTGTACCGCTTCCCAGTTGATCGCAGACCCGCTCTGCCTAGCCTTAGGCATGGCTCTGAACTTCTTGATATTGGATCTTCTTAACTTATACCGCTTAATTAGCTTTTCAATGCTAAACTCTTCCTTGATCCTCTGCTTAAATCAAATCAGTTTGATAACCATTAAGCAAATATTTAAGTTGTATTCAGACAGATAACTTGAGTGATTGATTTCAGGTAAATCACATTCATTTCCCAAACTCCTCTCAATAGTTCAGCCTTGATTTTGAATCTATATAAGTTCCAAACTTTCCTTTATCCAAAATTTTCCAACAATAAAGACTATTACTCTTCTAGCTACTCATCCACTTTTGATAAACACTTCTTTTCCGAAGCCATGAGAGGAATTCTCTTCCTATCTTGGTTTCTAACCTACTTCTTGTCCCAGGTGTTCACCCTGGAAAACCCCACTCCAACAACAGACTGGTATAATTCCTCCCCAGATGACTCACACCAGAAGGAATCCCTTGTCAATGGATGGTTCAAATATCCTTCTGGACATTGGGGACGTAAATTCCACTATGGCTGTTCATTTGCTCCCCCACCCACTGAACCTACTCTGGTTAGACCTTACGCCTCCTTTTATCTCTTGACGTACTTGGTGGGCTACTATCTCCTAGGGCAATTCAGTTCTATGTTTGGAAGGTTTGCCTATCTAGGCCAACTTGGCCATCTTGCAATGGTCACAGTTCCTATCAGTTTGGTCATAGCAGGATTAAATGTAGGGGCCTTGGCCCATCAGCTAGGAAGTTTATTCCCTGCAAAGTGGGTCCCTGACAGTTGGGGGGTCCATACAAACTTGGACTTGGCGCCTGTTATGGCGGACAAGGGGGCAGTCAAGACGCCGCAGTCAGGTATGAAGCGTCGTACATAGGCCACCATTCCCAAGAAAGTGCGGAGTTCTGATTTGTCCTTGGGAGGTGGCATTTTGCAGATGGCTTGTATCTTCTGACTGTTGGGCTTGATGCCGTCCTTTGAGACTATGTGTCCCAAGAAGGGTAGTTGCTCCCGGAAGAACTGGCATTTAGAGGACTTGACCAACAGTTTGTGTTGTGCCAGGGTTGCAAAGACTTCCTCCAGGTCCTTGTGATGCTGTTCCAACAAGGGGCTGTAGACAATGATATTGTACAGGTACACGAGGGCGTGTTTGCCTATGTGTGGCGCAAACACTTTGTTCATGAAGGTTACAAAGGTGGCTGGGGCATTGGTCATGCCAAAGTTGAGTACCACACATTTGTAGGAGCTGTACTTAGTGTGGAAGGCTGTCTTGGGGATGTCTTCCTCCTTGATGCAGATCTGGTTGTAGCCTGCGGTTAGATCAATCTTGGAGAAGACGGAGGCTCCTCCCAAGGCGTCAAAGAGATTGTCAATTAGTGGTAAGGGGTAACAATTCTTGATGATGACTTTGTTCAAGGCGCAGTAGTCCGTGACCAGGCATAAGGTACCGTCCTTTTTGGCCACAAAGAATACAGCGGCCCCAAAGGGAGACTGTGAGGGGCGGATAAGTCCTTTTTCCAGTGCCTCCTTGAGATAGGCGCACAAGGCATCATCCTTGTTTGGGGTCAGCCTGTAAATGGGGTGTGCCTTGGGTACAGCCCCCTTGAGTTGGATTGAGTGTTGGATGTGTTTCTCAGGGGGTAGGCCGGGTAACACTTCTTTGAAGATTTCTGAATGACGGGCCACAATGTCGCAATCTTGCGGTGTGGAGGTATCCTGGTGATCCTTGAAGTGTATGATTTCATACTGGCAGGAGTCCCAGTCAATTACTTTCAGGTTTTCCTTCTCGTCCAAAGTCTCTGTGATGCGTACAAAGATGTGGTCTTGTAGAAGTTGGTCTACAGAGTCTGGGTAGATTTGGTGGTTGACACCTTTGCGCTTGATGGTCAGCACTGAGGTCGCCCAGTCCATGTGAGGGTTGTTTTTCCGTAACCAGTCTAGTCCCAGTACAATGTCAAACTTAGGGAAGTCAATGACGGGACCTTGGATGGTGGAGTGGAGGTTCTCGAGCATGACAGGGAAGGGGGCAGTTCCTCTTGTCACGGCAATGTGATGTTCATCAGCCAAGACCACATTTTTAATCCACAATGGATTAGTGGCCAGCTTGAATTTGTTCACAAAGCTGCTGTTGACTAAAGTTTGATCTGCGTCTAAGTCCAAGAGTGCTGAGCCTGTGTAACTGCAAAAGCGGAAAGGGTAAGACATCAATTTATTGGGATGTCTGGCGATGGTGTACAGTACCGGGTCTTCCAAGGGCACTTGGATCATTGGACATTGGTCCACATCCTCGGGTTGGTATTAATTGTTGGGTGAGTCAGGAGTTGCGTGGGGAGAGCTTGGCTTGCTTAGTGCTCTCCCTGGGCTTTTCCCTCATCTTGGTTGCCTTGGGTGGCGGTGACACAAAAATGGGTACAATTTGATTGGCTGTTATTCCCATTCCCATTTGAACCTGTGGGCTTGTGGTTATTGTTGTTGCTGTTGCCTCCAGGAGGTGGTCAAGAGGAGCACCCGCTTGAATGTGAGTCCTTGGGTCTCTCTTGTTTTCCAGTCTGTGCCTTGTGTAGAGCGTTGGACGTTTGTTCCGCTTTTTCTGCTTCACGGTACAGGCTTTGCAGGTTGGTAACCTGGTCCAGGTTCACTTGTCTCATTACGTGCAATTTGAGAGCGTTTTAGTATATGAGGTGTGTGGCTGGGGTGTCAAAGGCCATATTAGACGGGGCACAAAGACAGAGTTCCTCGTAGGCGCGGGTAAGCTCCTTCACAGTGCCTGTCTGGGTTAGATTCTTTACTTGGTGTATGATCATGAGTGCTGTATCCTTAAGCATGAATCTCGCCAAGAAGTCCTGTTTGAAAGTGTCCCAGTTCTTGTCAGTGTGCTCTTTGTGCCACTTGTCACACCAGGTACCAGTGTCATGGGTCAGGTGTATGGAAATCTCCGTGATCCAAAACCGCTGTGGGCACTCCATCTGAGCCAACTTGCTTTGAGCTGACTGGATCCATGCGGCAGCATTGTTGTTGTTGGCCCCTGCAAAGGGCTCCAAGGCGGCACTGCAAAGTCTTTGTGCAATATAGGCAGGCATGGTGGTTTTGTCAGCTGGTTGTGGCATCAAGGAAGGCGCCTGGAAGAACCCTAGGGCGGACAGGGCGTTGAAGGCAGGTAGCGGGATCACCGTGTTTTGGTAGAGAACAAAGCCATCAGGTATCTTGGTACCAGGAGTGTACGGCGTCCAGTCGGGCGGGAGGCCAGACATAATTCTGTTGAGGATTTGTTGGCCGCGGCGTGTGTGGGCAACAGGCGGAATTTTTCAAGATACGGTAGGATGAAGAACCTACCTGTGCTATCAATGTCATAACTGTGCTTTTTTAGCAGAGTTACAAGGGGAAAAATATTTAGAAGATAGATAATAATCTTTATTGTGAGATAGTGATTATATAGCTATTGTGAATCCATGGATAGCAAGAACATGATTGGTGATCACATGGCTGGATGGAAGAGGGGGTGGCTTGATCCTGCTAATGAGTCAAGCGCCAAATCAAGGTATCCACCGTGAAGGATCATCATCTGTTCATGTTGATGGATTCGGTAATCTGAGTTGACTTCCTAGTCTGGCTTTGAGTGACCAGGTAATCAGATTGCGGGTCACAAACCCGCTTGGTTGGAACCTTGCTGGCGGGTCAAGCCTGTGGTTTCAACATTAGTGTCTTAACTTTCTGTAGAGTAAAAGTTCTGGTTTTGATTTATGTGATACTATTGAGGGGTAATTTCACTCAATGATAGCACAAACTACCATCAAGTGATTGAGATTTATTATATACTATCATCCGTAGTGGGGCATGAATAGTACAAAGCATTGGATAGAGAACCCCAAACTCTTGGTGTTGTCTGGGATTCCCATTTGGGATTGGGATGGGAGTGGCTTGGCAGGCAATGAATTGTTATCCTTGGCATTGCATGTAATTGGAGCATCTTTAGGCACATTTATGCATTTCAATTCAACCTTTGCAGTTGATGCATTAATTGTAATGCTGGACTGCTTGTCAACCCCCTCCAAATTTGGTAGATTCCAAATTTGAGCAGCAGTTCCCCCTCCATTTGGGTTTGGGGAAATTGCATTTTTGGGTTTCCCCTTTTGGCAATTTTCCTATTTGTCAGACTGGATGGGGGCAGGCTGGCTGGCTGGCAGCCCGCAGACGGGGTATAAAACCCGTCCAAATTAAAAACTGTATTTTTAATTTGTTTTTTCTTGCCTCGGCTTCCCGCAGCAGTTTCCCCAATAAGGGGGAACTGCTGCCATTTTTTATTCTGCTTTTTACCATTAATTGTACAAAAAATATTATTCTGAGCCACAGTGTTGTCAGGAATATTCCTGACATTTACCCTGTGGAAATGAGCAAGTTACTCCACAATACTGTGTCTGTCAGAATAACGGAGACAGGCTCGTACAATTTCAAGGGGGGAACTAGACTTTAACCAATGCTCAGTCAAAGTTGTCTATGCTGAACCATCTGCAATCCCTCCCTTGACCTCCTCACCACCACCAGCGCTCGCTGCACTCTTCAAGGAGTACAAGGATGTATTCAGTGAGACACTTGAACAACTACCTCCTTCCCGGGAGATCCAGCACGCTGTACAACTTCAAGGGTTGTTACCTAAAGCACAACCATTATACTGTCTCACACCAAAGGAAGATGAAACCCTCCGCCAGCACCTTGTGGACGTGCTTAATAAGGGCTTCATTTGCCCCTCGCTCTCTTCATACAGGGCAGCTGTCTTCTTTGTAGCTAAGAAGTATGGGTCACTTTGCCTGGTCACAGACTATCACGCCCTAAATGAGGTGATGGTTAAGAACAAGTACCCCCTGCCGCTGATTGTCAACCTGTTTGATACACTCACAGGTGTGAAGGTCTTTAGCAAGATCAATCTCACTGCGGGGTAAAACCAGGTCCGCATTGAACCAGGGGATGAGGCAAAAACGGCCTTCTGCACGCGCTACGGGTTGTTTGAGTGTTGTGTCATGAACTTTGGAATGACTAACGCTCCCCCCACCTTTGCCATGTTGATGAACAAAGCATTTGAGGAACTGATTGGGAAATGTGTGGTTGTGTACCTTGACAACATTATCGTCTTCAGTCAAGATCAAACCATGCATCTCCAACACCTCTGTGCTGTCCTTGACACCCTTTGGAAAAACAAGCTAAAAGCTAAACCCTCCAAATGTGAGTTTCTCAAGTTGGAGCTGTTATTCCTTGGGCACGCCATCTCTGCCCAAGGGATAAAGCCCGACCCTGCCAAAATCAAGGCAATCACCAGCATGCCGCCCCCACTGATGTGGGCCAGGTGCGGACATTCCTAGGCATGGTTGCCTAAGTGCGCAAGTTCATTCCCAATTGCAGGGAACTAATTGCACCTCTCACTGAGCTCCTCAATACCAAACAGTGCTTTCATTGGACCCTGTCAGAGATTGAGCCTTTGAGACATTGAAGCAAAGGCTTACAACAGCACCAGTACTGCAGTTCCCCAATTGAAACCACCAGTACAAACTTGAGACCAATGCCTCTGACAGGGCCATAGGGGATGTGCTAAGGGTAGAAACTGACAATGGCGTCTTCATCCCTGTGGCATATGAGTCCAGGAAACTTACTGACTCAGAACAACACTACCCCATCCATGATAAAGAATTGGCAGCCACTGTACACTGTGTTGAGAAACGGCGCTGTTACCTGGAAGGAGCTACCTCCTCACCCTGTATTCTGACGGACCACAAGTCGCTCCAGTACTTCAACACGCAGTCCCACTTGACATGCCGCCAAGCAGGATGGTTTGAGTGTCTATCCCCCTACCAGTTGCACATTGAGTACAAGCTTGGGAAGGAACTTGTCACAGCTGACGCTCTTTTGCAACTCTACATAGCATTCATCACTGGGGACAATGGTTTGGACCCCAATTGGCCCATGCTCTACCTCCACCCTGAGGCAACTCGCTACAAGGGCCTTAACTCGGTCACCATCTCCAAATTGAAGGACAACAAAAGTCAGTTCACCACTGATGCTGGTAACATCTGCTGCCGGGCAGAGACAGGTGAAAAGACACCTTACATTCTCACCACGCAACGAGGGGACACAATATTGCACTACCACTGAACCCTGGGTCACATCAGAGGGCGTAACCTCTTTGAGATCATGAAATGGAAGGTTTGGTGGCCGTGCATGCGTCAAGACATCTTGGACCTCCTTGAAACGTGCGTGTTGTGCAAAAAGAACACGTCCAAACCTCCACCCCCAAGTCTGTCCTGCCCATCAAGGCCATGAAACCCTTTGAGCAGTGGGCCCTTGACATTGTGGGGCCACTCCCTGAAGACAGACTGGGAAAGAAGTACATTATCACTGCCATCAACTACTTCACTCGCTGGCCAGTGGCCTGGGCAACAACCAACCACACTGCCACCACCATTACCCGCTTTATTGGCAAGGAAATTGTGGCCCACTTTGGGTGGCCCAAACGTCTTATCACAGATGGCGGCCCCGAACTTGTTGGACATGTCATGAAGGCATACTGTGCCAAGAACGCACTCCAATGTATAGTTACGACCCCCTACCATCCTCAAGCCAATGGACGTGTGAAACGGTTAAATGGCTCACTGGTTCAATTGATTGCCAAGCTCTGACAAGAGCACCCTAACACCGCATGGACTGAACACCTGCCCACTGCTCTACTTATCCTGCGAGCAAGAATCAACAGGGGCACGGGGTTCAGCCCCAGTACCCTGGCTGTTGGGACACCTGACAGTCTGACAGAAGTTGAACAGGGAAAACTATGGTCCAAGGTTCCCAACAAACCTCCCCTAGTAACAACTCCATCCCTAGACCAATGGTGTGCCAAAGCCCAGGAAATTGAACACAAGTGGATTGCAGGAGGGACAAAGCACCTTGAAGCTAGATACGCTGTAGGTGACCCCGTCTACATCGTCAACCCCAATTCCGTCAAGTTGGAACCCAACCACCTAGGGCCCTTCAAGATAGCTGCAGTCTATGACAATCACACCTATCAACTTGAAGATGCCTAAGGAAACACCAAGAAGCTTCACCATGATTGCTTGCGCCCCTGCCGCGCCATCCCCACACAAAAGTTGTTTGTGCGGACCTTCCCAGACCTTCCACAGACTCCAGTCTTGGTGTCTGACAACAAGCAGGGGGCAAGGGGGGTGTTGCAACCAAGTTTCCAGACTCGCCTGCTAACGTATCTTACATACACAGGGGGCGCTTGATGTGCCGCCCCTTGACGTATCTAACAACATGGATTAATCTGATGGCAATATCAAATGGCAGGTACTTCATCCTAATTAGGAGCACTACCAATTTGACTTGCTGATCCCTGCACAAGTTATTCCTTGGCTTCAAACCTTACATGGAACTTCCCACTATGCTGCCCCCTTGTGGCCTTCCCCATATAGTATATTAATCACAATATTCTACAATAAACAATATCTTATTCTTATTATTCTGTCCTTTCTATTGGACTGTTGTCTTCCCCAATTCCAAGTACTGAATCCTCATTGGTTCAGTTGCAACACCAACTAGCAAGCTGAATGCTGGATTTAAACAGCTGGAGGTTATGGCAGCTGCTGTAACCCATCTTTTATCCATAGTGAGTTTTAAATCCTCCATCGCCTACAGCTTGAAGCTTTAAAACAAATTTCCACTTCTGGCTCTCTTTAGCTGAGATTCCTGGTAGTATGCCATTATTTGACAGTTATAATGATCCTGTTATGATAACGGTGCATGAATGGGGCGGAAGATTGCTAAGGGCATTCTGCCATGGTAGATGTGACAATCAATTTTCCAAACTTGGGATTGTCATCTCATTTGCTGTTACATGTGACCGTCATATGATCCAATGGCTTGGCTTTTCGAGAGAAGATCCCTTAGTAGTGACGTGCATGGTGCTTTTCACTTGTGGGAGTAGGTCTCTTTGAATTTACCGATATGTTTTATACTTCAGTCTACTGTATGGCTTTACTGAGTGGCACCGGGTTCCCCTTCCAAAAAGGCAGAGGAGTTTGTTTTTAAATATTGGATGATAAGCCCGCGTGGATAAGAATGATTATTTACATTTATTAGTAGAAAGAAAATGCAGTTGCTGCTTTGGATGATTTTTGCTGGAACATTCATAAAGGGACTTGCTGAGTGGGGGCTGAACCCGAGAACCAGCGTCGGGAAACTTGACCTAGGCAATTAGAGGGCAGGCTTATCAGGGCTTACTTTGGGTAGAGGAGGTGCTGCGGCCAATTTTCTTTGGGGAGGTGACGGTGAGTTTGGCCTTGTGGGTGTGGCTGACAAGATTGGCAATCATCATGTTATACGTTTCTTGGCCCTCTTCAACCTCTCTTAGTTTAGAACGCCAGTGCTCGATACTGAGGGACACCTCCTCAAGAACATGTGATACCTGTGTGTCGAGTTGGGAAAGATCGGATATCGAATAGCTTGCGAGCATTTCTTACTGAATTAGAACGCCTCAGCACAGCTTACCTTGCCCAATGTTACACAAGGAATGGGCCATTGTCGTGTCAAACCTTCTGGCTATCGTTTCTGCGTCCTTCATCTCGTATCCAGTGCTAGCCATTTTCTCAATGCTTTTTACTCCCTTGGGATTCGACTGTGGGTTAGAAAACGCTAATTGCATTACATACTTCATCCAAGTTGAAGGGGATCCCCATAGCCAACATGCAATGCCGTCGCATGAGCGACTGCTTCCATCGCAGTTTTCTTCTATTATTAAATCTAGCCTCCACCAGGTCCTCGTTAAAAGCCAAGCTTTGCCAAAGATCAGAACTTCGAGAGGTTAGCTTCTTCGACGAAAGAGAAACAATACCATCTGGAATCAAACCTCGGAGCTTGGCAGCTAAAGAGAAAGTCTAATTCAAGATTAGATCAGAAAATCAGTTGTGAAAACCTTGGGCTGGAAGCTCGGTATCCTATAAATTTATTAACCACTATCAAGCATCGTTTTGTTACAATCAAGTCATCTGGTAAACAATCGAAAAATCGGGAGCCTGGGCTGGAAACGGGTTGTTCAACAATGTTGGGTGGGGTTGTAACATCAAAAGAAAAATCTAAACCATCATCTTAAAAATAAATAAGGTAATTAGGCTAGCTTACCTAAACCATCGCCGCTGGCAAAATCAGCAAAATCATCTTCAGGATTGGTAAAGGGGTCTAATGGGATTAATACACGCTACTTAATAAAAAAGTACCTGGAGAGATTTTAAAAGTGTCGGAATCCACAGGGCAGTCTATCAAATCTTTGGAGGAAAATCAAAAAAAGTCGACAAATTTCCACGAAAAAAACAGAGACAATTTGAGCTTTAAAAATAAAAACCTTAAGAAAAGTTAAAGGTAATTTTATGTAGAGAATCGAAAAAGGGGATAATTTCATATTGAAGCTTAGTTAATTTCAGATTTTCGAGAAGCTAATAAGCGTTAAGATTGTAAAAAAATACCTAACATGTTTCCCTCTTGAATCTGGACACTCAAATTTAGATCTTCTTGGGAAGGGATTTCAATAGCGGGCGCAGAGACTGATCCCTGCTTCTCTATGCAACTAAGGTTCATATGGGCTTTTACAGAAAATGAAATGTCTAAGTTAAATGGCTTGGACCCTGAAATGGATAGTCTAGTACTTGATACAGTAGCAACTTTACAGGAATCAGAATACCAGGGATTGGAATGAGGATTTAAGCAAGGTGGTGGCACCTCTAGGGTTCCTTATAGGATAGATAAACTCATTGAAAGTTCATAGACGACTCGCATGGCGCCGAAATAAGGATCGGCGACAATGAAGTGGATGTGGCGGCAATCGGATCTGATTGGCTATCGGACGTATCCACCAGCACGATCAAAATGGATTGGCCGAGCTTGCGAATTTCATCGATAATTTTGACCATCAAATCCATTTTAAGCTGCAATGCCAACTTTTAACGGGATCAATGAATTAATTAATACTTGTTTCTCAGAAGGATTCATCACCAAACCTTCAAGCTCACTTCCAATGCAACTAGATGCAACCCCCATTGTGGTGCCGGATTCAAACCCACATCAAATTTCGAAATTTTAGATTTGAAATTTCATGGCTAGACTGAAGCCAAAATCGATATAAACTTTTCAAGGTCGGCTTAAATGCCAACCTCTCCTTTTCTCAAAACTCACATGTGCTAAGTTTTTTTGGGTCTTGAAGGGATTAAGTGTTTATTATTGCTGTGATGTGTAGACATCTTATGAGGGCATTGATTAGAATTGTATCTGCATAGTGACAGATAAGCATCCAATTGGTGTTGATTGGAAGTGACTGGAAGGCTTCTACTGTAAATTCAGACCCTAAATGTAAAAATGCGGTATTGTCAAATCCTTGGTCCAAATTTTGAATCACTTTTGCGGGCAACTCAGCTGAGTGAAAATTAAAATATTTAATAAAATCAACCATTTAATTTGAATTTTTTGGTTTATTTAAATTGGCAAATTTCAAATCTTTTGAGCAGATAACTCAACTAACAAAAGAAAAAAACAGCTGTCACAACATCTTTGATTACTCCCTCTTGGGGAATTAACACCCTGAGTAGTTCACCAAATGAGTCACTGAATGGCTCACCAGCTAATTATTAAGTCGGTGGCACCACTATCATTTGACCAGCTATTACGGGGATCAAACATCCAAATCCTAAAAGGAACACAACTTGATTAAGCCTCGTGACTTAAGAGGAACAATACTCAGATAAGCCTCATGACCTACATGACGTACATGGACAGTATATGGCTTATCATGATACTATATACTATTCTATATTCATATTCAATAAAGTATCATTCTCTTCATAAATCTTCCCAGAAGTATATACTCGACAGTGGTAGCACAGGTAGGTTATCCATACCTACCCAACTCGTTGGAAAATTTCCTCCTAAGAAAAAGACCCAAGCAATGGTACTCCCTAACGGCTGGAGAGACTACAAAGAGGGGCAAGACGTCCCCGCGGGCCTTGTCATCTACAACAACGTACTTGTACCAATTGAACAATACAACACTCTCAAAGCCCGCAGACTGTTATCCCAAATCACAGCAGAACCTCAACAGCCCAAAATCCTAACATTATGTTCCAGCGCCTACGCACCACTGAAATTGGCGCCTTTGCTGGACTACGCCGCAAAAACGCCTCCCTTTGGATCAACAGTACACAAAGCAAGTTTGAACAAGTGGTCTACCCTCAAAGACTCTGGGTCAGCGAGATTGCCCTTTGCATCACAGGAACTGCTTCACGTTTTGTAACCAAATGGCTAGCCCAACACCCTGACCAGAAGGAGAATTGGGAAATGTTCAAGGCCACATTCCTTGAAAAGTTCTCCATGAAGGACTCAGACGTAGTGATCATGACAGAACTTTGAACCTTCAAAATGACGGGAACAATTGAGAACTACATTGCAGCATACAAAGGTTTATGTGACTGAGCCCTCAACACCATCAACTTCAATGAGTCAGGACCTCGGCTGGACTTCTATAACGGTCTCTTTGCGCATATCCAATGTCAGTTTGACATGACCCACTGCAAGAACCTCAAAGATGTATTCCTAGAGGGAAAGCACACAGCTCAGAAGTCTGAAAATCTACACGCAACCAACAAGCGCAAGGAAAACCCTGCGGCTAAGAGAGAACCTAACCCCAATAATCAAAGCAACTGAGCCAACAAAACCCATCCTTGAACTAGGAATCACACTGCCCAAGCCAACCAGGCAAGCACCAAATATACCAACAAGGAGGAAAAAGCTCAGGGGAGTGCCTAGGAGAGCTGCCCTCCCCCAACTCACAAGACTTATACAGGGACCAGGACATGGACTCAATCACCATGATCCAAGTACCCTCCAGCAATTCTCTACTGTTTGCCACCCAAACTGGATATAAACTCCTCACTTATCCTTTCCGCTTTTGCAGATACCAGGGCAAAGCATTATTTGACACTGGAGAAGTCTAATACCTTGTTGACAAGAAATTTGCCAACCTTATGAAACTACCAACAGCCCAAGCAATGTCAGGAGAGTCATCATGGCAGATAACAGAAGTACACCAGTCAACAAAGAAGCAAAACCTTTCTGCGCTCAAATTGGAGATATGCAAATCACTCTTAGTGGGCCTTATCACCAATCCCCAAGTACAATGTTATACTTGGCCTTGATTGGATGAGAAATACCAAACCTCATATTGACTGGGACAGCGCTACTCTCACAGTCGTGAATACTGCTATTCACCATGTTTCAATTTTGCCTTTGGTGGGCCATTTCAAAGACAAATCTATTGCTTTTGCCTCACAAAATGAGTTGATGACTGAATCAGGAAGTACAATTGTTTGGTTTCTTGATCTTGTACAACTCACTTGCCCCACTCATGCTGGTGGCAAGTGATCCTACCATCCTGGTAGTGTTTTGTGGTATTGCCAACCACTATATATTACATTTTCCTATTCACCAATAAAATTAAATTCTATTCACATTTTTATCTTTGTGTCTTCTGTACTTCCGCGCCTCTCTCTAGCCACAACTAGTAGAGATTATTCTTCCAGGGCCGCAAGGTAAACGCATAGTCTTCCCTGTCATTTAATCAAGACTTAGTAAAAATCCAATCCTAAGGTTAGGATTTCCTGTTGTGTGTCTGTGCCGCGCCTCAGAACACAACAAAAATGGTGCTCACTACAGGGGCTGTAAGCCCCTTGGTTATCCCTTTTGTATCCATGTTTCAGGTCTTTTGTCTCCACCTATACGAGAGTCAACTTCACCTGAAATTACCAGTCTCCCATTGAGGAAGATATTGCTGACCAGCCTTTTACCCCCACTATTCTGAACCTCGGGAATGGTCCCCGCCTAGTTGCTTACCCCATGGGTACCCCTGCCTTGGAGCAAGTCATGTTGGTAGCCCTTGGGATAGCCCGTAAAGGAGCCATCCCTTGCCTTCAGTTGCATTTCAGTCAGGCTGAATACTACAAATTAATTGTGGCTCCTCAATTTCCACAACATCTCTTCTCAGCGGCTGGCTCTGCTGAGCACTTACTATTGTCCTTTGTGCAGCCTGCCTTGGCCCACCATCAAATGGTGTTGGGGCTCCACATCCAAGAAATCTTGTCTCTGCAGCAGCAGTTACTCATCACTGGGACCAGTTTTCTGCCTACCAACAGTGGATTCATTCCCTGTTTTCCTTGGTATATGACAATCAACGCAACTCTGTCACCTCCCAGACCAGTTTGGTTAATTCTATCAAACAAAAGCGCCAGTCCATCCCTGAATACGTGAGAGAGCGTCTACACAAGTTTCACCAGCTAGAACAACCCTGGCAAACTCAAGTAGATTCCACCTTAAACGCTTACCTCACTGACTTCAAACAACTTGTGCAACAGCTCAATGCATTCAGCACTTATTCCTTTGAGCAACTACAGCAGGTAGCAGACTTTGCTGTTAAGGGCCTTAATGAACTCAGTGCGGCATTTGATCAAGAGAGAGCTGTCTTCACTGCTGCTATAGCCAAACTCCAGAGTCAAGTGAATGAATTAGCTACTCCCAAGCCAGATGTTCCGCCCTCTCCCCCTTCTGACGATTTGGCAGATTGAGAGCAGAGAATATGGGACGCTATTTGAGAGCTACATACAACTACTTGCAGTCAGGGACGTCCTGCTGAAGCTCCTCAACCTGACCCCCAGGTGCTTGAATTGACTGCTCAAGCTGTGGAGCTACAGCAAGAACTTGCCGCCCTACGTGAAATGATGGCAAATGCTGCTAGTCCAGTTGGGGTTGTCAATGATGATGGTTGCTGCCCTGACTTATCAGGAGCTCCTCAAATACAATGCGCTAGGGAACTAATTACCCTAGCTAACAAGGTGGATCAATTGAAGCAAGACCATGCTGACCTTGATAGAGATGTACAAGAGATGAATGACGTGATTGACTCTGTGAATGATAGGTTTGCCCCTTGCCTCTCAGTAGGGCCATCCCTTACTTCTCAACTGGATGAGCTCTCCACAATAGTGACCACCCAAGGTCAACGCTTGGATACTACTGCACAGCAGACCACTCAAGCTTTTGATACAGGTGCCCGCGCTGTTGAGACCCTGACTACCCTTGAAGAAAGTGTTTTTCAGCTGTGGGCTAGACAGCCCCCCTCGGAATCTGAAGCAGAGTTTTCCCCGCGTATAAACATGCTTGATAGCAACAATGGTGGCCCAACTCCCAAAGCACACTTCAAGCCTACCTTTAAACAAGTCTTTGATCCCAAAACCTCAACCATTTCAGCTTTCCTAACTATCTACAAAACTGCCATGAGACAAGCTTCAGACAAAGTTAAGAAAGAACATATTCTGACCTGTCTACATCCAACTTGCCAGTAGGTGGTGGTGCCTGAGCTGCCCTCCATTGAGATGTGGGAAGATATGAAGCAGCTTCTGATTGAAAGTTTGGTGGTGACCTTATCCTGGAAGTAAAGAAGGACACCTTCATGCACATTGCTTTCAATCCTAAAGAGACACTAGCCAAGTTTGCAGACAGATTCTACATGGAAGGACAGCAACTGATCACGAGCAGACAGTTGACAGCCCATGAAGCATAAATGGCTTGCGCTCAAGCCCTCAAGGTTAACCAACTTCTGTGCCTTCACTTCAAAGCCCATAAGGCTATGCTTTCCTCCATGAAGAGCATAAAGACGTTGTTGCAGGATATGCACCTTACTCATTCTGGAGCACTTGTTAGGGAAGGTCAAGCTACTTCTAACTCTGGTTCATCTTCCCGTGGTCCTTGAATTCTTACCATGAACTTGCAAAATCCTCCTTGACGCCAAGGTTGCCACAACTGTGGTCAGATAGGTCATCATTCTTGAGTCTGCACCAACCTGCGGGTTGAAGGAGCTGATCCAAAAGAGCAGGCGGGAAAAGAGCAGTCAACCAAGAGGCAGAGACGCTCTTGGTTGACAATTCTCCCCAGTCTCTATCAATTCCTCCCTCTATAGCTGACTCTGAGCCTGCTGATAATGAGGCCCCTCCTATCCTCCTCTTGTTTCACGATATCTCTGATGACTCTGACCTGGATGACTCTGATACTGATAACACTGATGCATATGGGTACTCTGTTCTGGCTGTTCCTGAGACCATTACAGTCCCCTATAAATTACGCTCAGGAAAGACTGCAACTACTGCTAAGCCTTTGCCTGAAGCCAAAGAGATTGTCTCTTTCCCTTACCTCACTCAGGCTAAGAGGTCCCCCGTGCTAGTGGAGTCATCAGAAGAAGCTGCCAAGGTTGCTGACACTGTCTTCAAGAATGTATCTGTTTTTCTCCCTCTCCAGACTGTTTTTAAGGAGTTCCCAGGGTTGATCATGATTGAGAAGTAGGATAAGGAACTAGCAGAGGCTCAAGATATCTTGGCTGTCCTTCCACCCTTTGGTTGCACTATCACTTGAGCAGAGAAATCCATTCAAAAAGTGAAGATCAAGGCTGTTCTAGACACTGGCTCTCCATTCAATGTTGTCTCCTCCAAGCTTGTGAAGAAACTCAAACTTGCCCCTGACCTTAATTATCACCAGTCATATGGCACGGCTGGGCTGTCTATGATCTGCGCCATAGGGGCATATTCTGCTTTACCCATGCAGTTGGGAAAACTTCTTCTAGCTGCACCAGCAGTTGTATTGGAAAATGAGAATTAAAATCTCTTAGTTGGCACCCAGTTCCTTAGGGAATATAATGGGATAATCAACTTAAAAGATGGTTACCTCTCTATTCTGGGATATTAAGTTCCTCTGATCTTTGAAGAGCTGGTTAAAGTTCCTGGGAAACGGCTCAAGACATGTGCCTTGGACTATCCCACTGGGGTTTTCAACCCTAAATATCACACCCACTCCTCAAACATGAAATTTTCACCCATGGCTTATCCTGCGTCTGAAGGGATCCCTCTCTTAGCCACATCTGCTGTCACCATCCCACCTGGCTCCCAGATATCATATGAACTACCTGAACAAACCTTCTTGGAGTTGTACTCTCCTCCCTTGTTAGGACACAACAAACCCTATCTCTGTCCAGGGATCCTAGACATCTCCCATAAGGACCCTGTTCAATTGTTGGTAGCCAACCTGACTGCACTCCCCATGACCGTGTCTAGGGGGCAGGTTGTCAGATATGGCAAGTTGTTGAGTGCTCCTGATGTCCTGTCTCTTCATCCCTTTGGCACATTCCAATATTTTAACCTACCTGAGGATGAGCCCCAAGTCCTATCCTTGTTCACTGTGCAAGACTTTCCACAGTTGTCCCTGGTTCAACAGAAAGAGGTGCTAGACTTGCTAGACCAATTTCCCAACATCTTTGCTAAGGACAGTACCAACTACGGGTTAGCCAAAGGCGTTATCCATCAGATAGACACTGGCAACGCTCCCCCCTTCCATGCTAAACCATATTGCCGCAGCCGTGTAGAGGACGCCCGGGTATCTAAAGAGCTCAAACAACTGTTAGACGCTGGACTGCTTGCTCCTTCCCAAAGTCCATGGGCTTCCACCTTGCTCATATTGAAGAAGAAGGATGGAGGTCATTGTATTGTGATGGACTACTGACACTTGAATTCCTTAACCAAGAAGGACTCCTACCTGTTACCACGCATTGATAATGCTCTCCACCGCATTGAGGGCTCTAAGTTCTTCTCTGCCATGGGTCTAGCTTCTGGATACTGGAAAGTTGATCTCTCTCCCAAAGATAGACAGAAGGCTGCACTCATCACGTTGGAAGGATTGTTTGAGCCCACTCAAATGCCGCAAGGACTCTGCAATGCTCCAGCTACCTTCCAACAAGCCATGTATTCATTCTCCGTGATCTGAAGCTCTCATGTGTTTTAGTGTACTTAGATGATATAACTGTCTTCAGCGCCATCTTCACTGATTACTTGGTCCATCTCAAGGAGGTGTTCATAAAGATTTGTGAAGCTGGACTTAAGTTAAAGCCATCTAAGTGTGCTTTTTTCAAGGAACACCTTGAATTCTTGGGACATGAGGTGACTCAGACTGGGATTTGCCCAATGACTAAGAAGGTTGAAGCCATTGACAAAATGCTTCCACCCACCAACCTGCAAGAGGTACAAGTCTTCCTAGGGATGATGGGCTACTATAGACAATTTATCCCTGATTTTGCCAATACTAGTGAGCCTCTAGTCCAACTGCTACATAATGTCCCTTTTGAGTGGACCGCCAGTCAATAGCAAGCCTTTGAGACCCTTAAGCAAAAACTCAAAGAGGTGCCAATCCTAGTGTATCCTGACTATGATAAGGAGTTCATCCTGTACACCAATGCTAGCAATCTAGCTATTGGAGCCATTCTGGCCCAACTAGACAACAAGGGTGTAGACCATCCTGTGGCTTACACTTCCTGCGTGCTAAACAAACATGAGAAGAATTATAGTGTCACAGAGAAGGAGTGTCTTGCCGTGATGCATGCAGTCAAGCAGTTTTGTCACTACGTATATGGTACCCACTTTACAGTTGTCACTGATCACGCTTTTCTTAAGTGATTACAACAGCTGAAGGAGCCTTAAGGGCGCCTAGCTAGATGGGCCCTACGCCTTCAAGGTTATGACTTCACTGTGCTCCATTGCCCTGGGATTCAACACCAGAACACTGATGGGCTCTCCAGAATGCCTATTCTTGCTTTGCATCCTGCAGAGGCTGACCGGTTATACAAATTAATTGGGTACCCTTCTTCTTGGAAAAGTGAGACAGAAGAGGTACAACTGGCCTTGTCCAAGCTATCCAAAGATACCCTCATACACAACAATCAGCTCTTCAAGAAAGTACGAGACCAGCATCTGCCTTATGTACGACCCAGTCTTTGCCTCTTGTTGGTGTTGCAAGCTCATAAAGAGACTGGGCATGGAGGCATTGCCAAGACCTTTGACTGGCTTCAGAAGAATTACTTCTGGGAGAACCTTTGCCTGCTGATCCCAGATGTCATAGCTAGCTGTCACAACTGCCAGCTGCAGAGGCCTTGAGCTGCTACCCACAAGTTCAAATTAGTTCCCCTGCAACATGCCTTTCACACTGTCAGCATTGACGCGGTAGGTCCTCTCTCCTGCTCACGTTCTGGGTGTCACTTTATTCTGATTGCTGTTGATCACTTCAGCAAGTGGGTAGAGGCGCACCCTACAAGAGACATCCCGGCTAAGACAACTGCTGCCTTCCTGTTACAAGATGTTTTCTACCTCCATGGCTGTCCTCAAGTGTTGCTCTCAGATAATGGAACTAACTTTAATTCCAAGCTGGTAACCTCTGTTGTCAAAGCTTTGGGATCTCACCAGTCCTTCTCTGCCCCCTACAATCCTTCTACCAATGGGGCAGTTGAGCGTGCAATTCAACACTGGTCTCTATCATGAGGAAGCTCACCTACTCTGACGCTGCCAACTGGGACCTATACTTACATGCTGCTCTCTTTGCATACCACCTTAGCAAACATTGTGTCACTGGGTACTCCCCTTTTGCTATGCTGTATGGGCAAGAGGCTACTACCCCTTTGCTCTTGGGGGCCCCCTGCTTACCTCTGATAAGGCCATGAATCCTGACAACCACATCAAGGATCTAGTCAACCGCATCATTGATACACAGGCCACAGTGTATACTTCTGCATATAAGACCAAGATGCTTGAGCTCTCTCCTGATAATGCTGGACGCTCCCCCCTGCCTGGGTTTGATGTTGGTGATCATGTACTTTACTACCAACACAGAATAGGTGGTTGCACACATGAGTTGGACTCTCTGTGGATCAGCCCTTTAGAAATGACTTTCAAACAAGGGTCCAAATAAACTGTAAAGCTCCTCTCCAGTGGCCGCCTTTTGCTCAAGTGCACGCAAAGTTCCTTAGTAAATACCACCCCCTAAGGCCAATCTAGGGGAGGGCAATGATGTGAATACTGCTATTCACCATGTTTTGATTTTGCCTTTGGTGGGCCATTTCAAAGACAAATCTCTCGCTTTTGCTTTTGCCTCATAAAATGAGTTGATGACTGAATCAGGAAGTACAATTGTTTGGTTTCTTGATCCTGCGCAACTCACTTGCCCCACTCATGCTGGTGGCAAGTGATCCTACCGTCCTGGTAGTGTTTTTTGGTATTGCCAACCACTATATATTACATTTTCCTATTTACCAATAAAATTAAGTTCTATTCACATTTTTATCTTTGTGTCTTCTGTACTTCCGCACCTCTCTCTAGCCACAACTAGTAGAGATTATTCTTCCAGGGCCGCAAGGTAAACACATAGCCTTCCCTGTCATCTAACCAAGACTTAGTGTGAATCCAATCCTAAGGTTAGGATTTCCTGTTGTGTGTCTGTGCCGCGCCTCAGAACACAACACTAACTATGCAGTGTGGCAAAGTATACCACCTCATCTACCCAACTCACCTTGACACACTTATGAAAGACCATGTATTTGTGAAAACCATGGAAACCAGAGAGGAAAATGACCCCAGCAAGATCAATTGGAATACCTGCACATATGAAATTATCCACTTTAAGAGTACGGAATCCAGATGTGAACAGGACTATATCCGAGATCAGCTTGTCAAAGAATTCTCTTCTGTTTTCCAGGAAACACTACCAGGGTTACCACCCAACTGTGTGTAAAGCCCAGCTGTAAAGACACAGCAGAACTTACTTTCTATAATTTAGGAAAATAGATAGCAAGATTGGGTTGAACTTCAATGATAGCTTAGCTATCAACTAGTCAAAAATCATTTATTTATAGGTAAAAATAGTGAGGGGAGATTGTGTAGGAATAGTGGGTGCAGAGAGTGCATTTGATGCATGTCAAATGAAGTTATCACTTGTTACTTTCATAGTCCTGTACTCTACTAGAATTTGCTTGCAATCTGGGTTCTCAACAAGTGCTCACTACTTAACAATAAAGATTTAAATGACAAGGGCTTTTGAATATGGGTTTAAACATGCAGATCCAATTCATATTTGCCAATATACAGTTGCATACATGACATGACATCATTTTCATGCAACTGGTTATTCATGCAGGAAGTTTGTTTCATATTGATTTCGCTTGTGATTAAGGTTCTCAACAAGTTGCTATCGCTTAAGGAAAGTTGTCAGACTTGGCAAGACCTTTCAAATGCAAGTTTAAGCATTGATTTTCATTCCATACTTGATGAGTTATGCTTGCATGAATTGGAACATTCATGCATTTATTCTATTCATGCAGAATGCATGAATAACCATCTTTGAGTAAATCACAATTTTACTATTACCTGGCCCAGATATTAGACAATTCCCAATTTCTATTGGCCAGGTAATTTATGTCAGGATAATCCTGACACTGTGGCATATACCATGAGATCAACCTTAAGGGAAGTGTATCAAAGGCACAACCTATCTATTGCCTCACACCCCAAGAGGATGATGCCCTGAAAGCCTACCTAGACAAATCCCTTGAAAAAGGCCTCATTAGACCCTCAAAGTCACCTTTTGATGCTGCTGTCTTCTTTGTGGCAAAGAAAGACGGATGACTCCATCTGGTCACAGGCTACAGAGCGCTCAAACAGGTCATAAATAAAAACATGTATCCCCTGCCCCTGATTGATGACCTTTTTGACGCCCTGGGGGGTCTCAAATCTTTGCAAAAATTGATTTGACAGCAGGCTACCACCAAATTCACGTGAAACCTAAAGACATCCCAAAGACCGCATTCAGAACCAAATCCAGATCCTTTGAATGTGTTGTACTTAACTTCAGCATGACAAATGCCCCTAGTACCTTCATGAACTTCATGAACAAGGTTTTCAAAGAACACATCAGGAAGCGAGCAATCATCTACCTGGACAACAAAATCATCTACAGCCCAAACTTGAAGCAACACTGGGAAGACGTCTGCCTGGTTGTCCCACACCCTCAAAGAAAACCAACTCATTGCCAAACCATCAAAGTGTGACTTCTTATTGTCTGAACTCCCCTTCCTTGGCCACATTGTGAGTAAGGAAGGGATAAAGCCAGATCCAGAGAAAATACACGCCATAACCAAAATGCCAGCCCACAGGAACAAGAGAAAACTCCGTACTTTCTTAGGCATGGTAGCCTACATTAGAAGATTTATCCCTGAATGGGGTGCTCTGATGGCCTCCTTGTCAGCCATTACAGGCAAAACAACCAAGTTTGTGTAGATACCTCTACAAGATCAGCATTTTTGCCAGTTAAAAGAACAAATGGTCACTGCCCCCATCCTCCAGTACCCAAATTGTAAAGGGGTATACAAGTTAGAAACTGATGCATCTGACTGCGCCATAGGAGGAGTACTCTATATCCAAACAGCAGAGAAGGACTTTGTTGGAAATTGCACCATTAATGCTATTTTGATATGGCCTTCAAAGAATGATAAATGCAAAGATTTGACTGTTTTTGCTTTTGAGTTTGGGAATTCCTCACTTTCTGTAAATGGGTCTGTGCCAATATCCACCCATTCTGGAATATCATACCTTCCCTTGTCTGATCCTGGTATGACCTCATCCCAACATGACCCCCTTGGCCACTCTGTCTATCTAATGAGTGATCACCGTCCCTTGTCTACTATTTAAGTAAAAACATTTCTCCTAATAAAGACAAGTTTATCCACATTTGTGTTGGCTTTAATAATCTTCAAGCTTTTTCCTGTCCTTTTTGCCAAAAGGACTTTCACATATTGTATTCCAGGAAATTAAGGTACATGCCCTTAATTTTTCCCTGAAGGCTAACCCAAGGCTAGCTTTGAACCTCAAATCTTTTGTTATAAAGATTTCCCACTGTGTCCTCCTGGATGTCGTTCCCAGGAGCCAAACACGACAAAATGGTGCTCACTACAGGGGCTGCAAGCCCCTTGGTTACCCTGTTTCCACACAAATTCTCTGGTCCTTCTCCCTTTGTTTCTGAAGTACCTGAGCAACCTAAAGTTTCTAGTCCTCCTCTAAAAGAAGACATCACTGATGCCCCCTCAACTCCCATGGTACTGGTGCTGTCTCCCGGGCCTGCGTGGGCCCCCTTCCAGCTTTCTCTCTCAACTACAAGCAAGTTTGTGCTGCCGCCCGCTCCCTGCTCCACTCTGGCACTGTGGCAATGCATACTATCCCTGGTCTCCATCCCAGGTATGCTTCCAAAGACCTGTATTCCTTCCTCTTAGACTTTGGTCTCCCCCCTGCGCTGATGGAGTCCATGGATACAATTGGTGTGTTAGTCAACCAGTTCATCCAACCCGCCCTGGTTCACCATCAACTTGCATAAGGATCCCATAACCAACTTGTAAATGCTGTAGCCACCACTTTCTCAAACAACCATGCTCAGAGTATGGCATATCAAGAATGGTCCCACAGTCTCTTTGTGTGTTTTTCTGATAACCAGCGCAACTTGCTGGCCTCCCAGAAGTACTTGACTGCCTCACTAAATTTCCTTTTTTCCTTGCTCCCTGGATACATCAAGGATCAACTATGTGAATTGGATGAGCATCAAGCAGCGTGGCGTGGACAAATTGAGGCCTCTCTGCTAAAGCATTGCCAAGATTTTGAGACTCTGGTTAGCAAACTTAACCAATTTTGAGAACATATTAATTCTCAGCTCAAATTGGTTGGAATTCATGTTGATACTTGGGGTGCCATCTGCAGCATCAATATGGTCTGTATAAGGCTGCACTAGGCAAAACTCTGTATCAAGTACAAAATTATGTGGATAATAGAGTAGCATCCATTGAGGTGACACCTCCTGCTCCTCCTGTTGAGGTCCCATCTGACTTTGAAGCCAAGGTATGGGAAGCAATAGCCGACTCAAGGCTACCACTCAGTGTCAATCTTCTGTTCAAAACCCTCCTCCAGTTGAACCTATGCCTGACCCTTGCATTGCTTTGCTCACTGATCAAGTAACTACTTTGCTAGGCAAAATTGAGTATTTAAGGCAGCACCTCTCTAATTCTGAGGACTTGTCCTCTGAGTCTGAAGGTGAAGAGGAAACTGAAGTTGTTAATACTCCTTCTCAGGAAAATCATGGTTTCTGCCCTGGTTTGGAAGGCCAACCCCAGGTCAACTGCCCACGTGCACTGGATCAGCTTGCAGAAGTAACAAATGATGTTGCTGATAGGCAGGTTGCATTGAAAAAGAGAGGTACAAAACCTCTCCCCCTCTTTACCAAGACAATGAATGGACAGGTCATTCCCTTGGTTGCTCAGACCACTTCCTGACCACTCGCCTCAACGGGATTGCTGGCACCTTATTGGTGCAAAAAATTAAGATTGACAAATTTGGAGTTGCCGCCACCACCACTAGAGATATTAGTGGACAGAACAGCTCTACCTTGGATACCTTAGAGGAAAGCCTTAGACTCCTCTGGGATAGACAACCTGCTGCTGAATCCAAGTTTGAGGGCAATCCTCACATTAACGTCCTCAACCCAGGTGACAACAGTCAGTCCTCTTCCTCATCCATTGACCTGAATTACAAGCCGTCCTTCAAACAGATATTTGATCCTAAAACCTCTACCATTGCTGCCTTTCTAACAATTTAAAAGACTGCAATGTGTAGGGCTACTGATGAACTCAAAAAGGAACATATCCTCACCTGTCTCCATCCCACATGCCAAGAAGTAGTGGTCCCCAAGCTCTCCTCCATTGTCACTTGGGAGGACATGAAGCGCCTCCTTATTGAGGAGTTTGGAGGAGATCTCAGCTTAGAGGTCAAGAAGGATGCATTTATGCACATTGCCTTTAAGCCCAAGGAAACCCTGGCTGAGTTTGTGGATTGCTTCTACATTGAATGCCAACAGTTAATCACCAGTCAACAGTTAACCCCCCGGGAAGCTTACACAGCTTGTTCAAATGATTTAAAAGTGAACCAGCTTCTATGCCTACACTTTAAGGCACACAAGGCTTCACTCACTTCCATGAAGAGTATTAAGACGCTCTTGCAAGACATGCATTTGACCCATAGGGGTACAGTGGTACGTTAAAATAAAGCCAGTAATGCTGGGACTACATCTCATACACCGCACATTATGACGCTGGGTTCAGGTGGACAGACTAAGAGGCAAGGTTGTCATAACTGTGGCCAAATAGGGCACCAATAAATACTTGCACTAATCCCCAAGTGGAAGGGTGTGACCCCAAGGAACAGGCGGGAAAAGAGAGGTCAGCTTAGAGGCGGAGAAACTCTCTGCTGACCAATCTCCCCCGTCTCCCCCTGATCCTCTTTCTGACAAGGAAGCTCTGTCTTCCTCTGCCCAACTATTCTTCACCTATTCCATGATCTCTCCAGTGATTTAGACCCTGAAGACTCTGATAGTGAAGATTCTGATAGTTATGGCTATTCTGTTCTGACTGTTCCAGAAACTGTCTCTGTCCTGTACAAGCTTTGCTCTGGGAAAACCACCACCACTTCTCAAGCACCTTCAAGTGAAGCCAAAGCCATGATGGCTTGCCCTTACCTAGCCCAGGTTCATCAACCCCCTGTCTTGGTTGATTCTTCTGAGGAAGCAACTGAGCTAGCCAAAGCTCTCTTCCAAAACATAACTGTATCTCTCCCACTGCAGACTGTGTATAAGGAGATTTCTGCCTTGAGGTGCATGTTAGCTAAATGGGAAAGGGAGCTAGAGGCTACGCAGGATGTGTTGGCTGTCTTGCCCCCCTTTGGGAAAGATACAACCCACGTGGAAGTATCAATCCAAAAGTTTAAAATCAAATCCATCCTGGACACAGGTTCTCCAGTCAACGTAGTATCTTCAAAACTAATGAAGAAACTTAAGCTGGCCCCTGACCTCAACTACACTCAGTTGTATGGCACAGCTGGCATGGCACAAATGCGGGCCATTGGTGCCTACTATGCTCTACCCATGAGGTTTGGGAAACTCTTCATTGCTTCCCCCACTGTAGTCCTTGAGAACAAAAGCTATGACCTCTTAGTTGGTACTCAATTCCTCTGAGAATATAACGGGATTGTAAAATTACAAGATGGATACCTTTTGCTCTTAGGATATGAGGTTCCTTTGATTTTTGAGGAACCTCCACGCCTTCCAGGAAAACGTCTTAAAACTTGTGTGCTTGAGTACACCACAGATATCTTCTCTCTCAAGTATAGGACTCACTCCTCCAACATGCGCACCCCTTCTCCTTCCTGTCCTGCGGAGGAAGGGGTACCTCTTCTTGCCCCAGCAGCTATCACTATTCCTCTGGGCTCCCAAGTGGTGATGGACCCTCAGATTTCTTACAAACTACCTAAAAGTTGTTCTTGGAACTCTACTCACCTGAATCTCTAAGCTGTAAAGAACCCTGCCTGTGTCTAGGAATTCTAGATTAAACCCACAAAGAACCTGTACAAATATTGCTTGCCAACCTGACTGCCCTGCCCATGCAGGCAACCCAAGGCCAGGTTATAGGGCATGGTCGTATACTGGGAGCAAAACAAGTGGCATTCCTCTACCCTTTTGGAACTTTTAGTGATTTCAATCTACCTGAAGATGATCCCCAAGTTCTCTCTTTATTCACCGCTGCTAACTTCCCCCAATTGTCTCCCATCTAACAAAAAGACGCGTTAGACCTGCTCAATTAGTTTAGCAACATCTTTGCCTCTGGACTTAAGGACTATGGCCTAGCTAAAGGAATCATCCATCAGATTGATACTGGTGATGCACCCCCTTTTTGTGCCAAACCATACTGCCATAGTAGGGTAGAGGATGTTCAGGTATCTAAGGAGCTTAAGCAGCTCTTAGACTCTGGGCTACTAGCTCCCTCTCAGAGCCCTTGGGCCTCACTGTTACTGATCCTCAAGAAGAAGGATGGAGGACATCACATTGTAATGGACTATCACTGCCTGAACTCTCTCACTAAGAAAGACTTGTACCCCTTGCCCAGAATTGACAATGCTCTCAGGCAGCTGAGTGGTTCCAAGTTTTTCTCAGCCATGGATCTACCCTCTGGATACTGGCAAGTTGACTTATCACCAGAAGAATGATAGAAGGCTGCTCTCATTAACTCTGAAGGGATCTACAAACCTACTTGGATGCCCCAAGGACTCTGCAATGCCCCAGCTACATTTCAACGGGCTATGGATTCCATCCTACAAGATCTAAAGCTCTCTTGTGTCCTTGTGTACCTTGATGATATCACTGTATTCAGCGCTACCTTTACCAACCATTTGGAACACCTCAAGGCTGTCTTCATCAATATTGCAAAGCTGGCTTGAAGCTCAAACCCTCCAAGTGCTCCTTCTTTAAAGAGCAACTCAGATTCTTAGGTCATGAGGTCACTCAAACGGGAATCTTCCCCATGAATAATAAGGTGGAAGCCATTGAAAAAATGCTACCTCCTATACAAATCTTTTGGAGGACCAAGTATTCCTTGGTACAATGGACTACTACCAACAGTTCATACCTGATTTTGCTGAACTGAGTGAACCCCTTTTCTAACTGCTACGCAACGTCCCCTTTGAGTGGACTGACAGCCAGCAAAAAGCATTCAAAGCATTGAATGCCAAGCTTAAAGAGGCTCCTATCTTGGTCTACCCTGATTATGATAAAGAGTTCATCTTGTATACTGACGCTAGCAGAGTAGCTGTGGGTGCCATCTTAGCCCAGCTTGACAACAAAGGCGTGGATTGACCTGTAGCCTACTCTTCATGGGTCCTCAATAAACACAAGAAGAACTACAGTATCACTGAAAAGAAATGTCTGGTGGTGCTGCATGCTGTAAACAGTTCAGGCACTACATTTATGGGACCTGATTCACTGTGGTCACAGATCACTCCTCCCTCAAATGGCTGCAACAACTAAAGGAACCTGAAGGTCAACTAGCACGTTGGGCTATGCCCCTGCAAGGATACAATTTCACTGTGATACACTGTTATGGGGCCTAACATCAGAACACTGATGTCTTGTCAAGGATGCCAATACTAGCTATCCACTCCACTGACACTGATTGCCTATACAAATTAATAGGGTACCCTGAATCTTGGACCACCAAGCCAGAAGACATTCAACTGGCACTACAAGCCCTATCCAAGGACACTGTAATTCAAGATAGGCAGCTCTTCAAAAAAGTCAACAATGCCTATCTGTCCTAAGTTTGCCCTAGCATGAGGATAGTCATTATCCTCCAAGCTCACATTAACACTGGACATGGAGGTATAGCCAAAACCCATGACTGGCTATGAAAGAACTTCTACTGGGAATACATGTGCCTTCTGATCCATAATGTTCTTGCCTCTTGTCATTTGTGTCAACTCCAACGCCCTCGCCCTTCCCAACACCAATTCAAGCTCATCCCCCCTAAACATGCCTTCCACATGGTGAGTATTGATGTGGTTGGGCCTCTCCTGTGTTCTAGGTCTGGGTATTAATTTTTCTTGGTAGCCATCAACCACTTTAGCAAATGGGTTGAAGCCAGAGCAACCAAAGATATAACCGCCAAGACCACGGCTAATTTCTTGTTGCAAGACATCTTCTATTGTCATGGTTGCCCTCAAATCCTGCTTTCTGACAATGGGACCAATTTTAATGCTTGCCTCATCACGTCAATTGTCAAAGCTATGGGTACCCACCAATCTTTCTCTGCGCCATATAACCCTTCAACTAATGGAACTGTTGAACAAGCCAATTCCACCCTTGTGTCCATCATGCGGAAGCTCACACTCTCTGACGCTGCCAATTGGAATATGTTCCTCCCTACTGCCCTCTTTTCTTACCAACTCATTAGACACCAAGTAACTGGTCAGTCCCCTTTTTCCATGCTGTATGGACATGAGGCCGCCATCCCCTCAATCTTGGGACCTCCCTTGATCAAAGTTGATGAGTCTGCAAATCCTGAGGCCCATGTTAAAGACTTACCCAATTGTATCATTGACATCCAAGTGACAGCTTATTCCACTACTTACAAGGTCAAGGCTCTGGAGCTCTCCCTGTCCAATGCTGCTAGAGTTCCCCTCCCTGAATATCAAGTAGGTGACCTAGTTCTCAACTATCAGAATTGTACAGGTGATAGAGCTCATAAGCTATATTACCTCTGGGTTGGGCCCTGTGAAGTCACATTTAAGAAGGGTGTCAAGTATACTGTGAAATTGCTGTCTTCTGGACGTCCTTTTGCCCGGTTCCATTCCAAATTCCTTCACAAATATCAACTCCCTGTGTACAATCTTGAGAGGGGAGATGTCAGAAATTGCGCCATTAATGCTATTTCAATATGGCCTTCAAATAATGATAAATGTAAAGATTTGACTGGTTCCACTTTTGAGTTTGGGAATTCCTTAATTTCTGTAAATGGGTCTGTGCCAATATCCACCAATTCCGGAATACCATACCTTCCTTTGTCTGATCCTGGTATGATCTCATCCCAATGTGACCCCCTTGGCTACTATGTCTATCTAATGAGTGCTCACTGTCCCTTGTCTACTATTTAAGTAGAATTACTTCTCCTAATAAAGACAAGTTTATTCACATTTGCGTTGGCTTTAGTATTCTTAAAGCTTTTCCCTTTTATTTTTCCAAAAGGAAGTCCTTATATTGTATTCCAGGAAATTAAGCTATGTGTCCTTAATTTTGCCCTGAAGGCTAACCCAAGTCTAGCTTCAAACCTCAAATCTTTTTTTATAAAGATTTCCCGCCGTGTCCTCCTGGATGTTGTCCTCAGGAGCCAAACACAACATCGGCCAAACAATCCCTGGCATTATGGAACTTACCGTGACAGGCAATGGAAATACACAATGACATCATCTTCTTGTTGTATGTCAAGATTTCTGCAAGCATCCAAGATTATGGAGAAAAGTGTATCTAATCTGACGTCTACAAGCGTGGCCCAATATTGTATCAATTTGTTGGGGTTTTGTTGGCAGTTTCCACATTGGGTGTCAATTATTACTCAGCAATATCAAACACCACAGATGGGTATGCCTACCAGACAGAGCTCAAGGACATGCTGGAGGAGTGGGCTACCCAACACGCCGTGCACACAGTTGTACTGAGTGCAGAGATGGAGCAGCAGGAATGGGCAACCAAGAAAATTAGGGCTGCAGGGCATACCTGCTGGTCCTACCTTATCAAAACGCTGACATGAATCTTGAAGATGTATGTCTTTACAATTCTGGTTCAGCTCTCAGGCACTTAAAGCCTGCCGCATACAATGAACTGTGCACCCAAATTGAGAAGGGTTATGAGCTTTTCCCTTCCATATTTGTCCAGAATTTATCTGATCTCATCATATTCTATGCAAGTGATAGTGATAAGTCCAGAAAGGACTACTGCCTTCCCTCACGCCCATCCATTTGGTTTTTCAAGCCCACATACATGATAGAAGAAGAATTTGAACAATTGAATCAATCAGCTCTTTCCACCTCTTCCCAGTCAACAAACCAAGCCTCCCCAACTCCCCCATCAAGACCAAGTCAGCTGCCTTCAAACCCTGACTCCCAGACCACTACCCATTCCCTCCCCACTACCTCTGATGCTGTCTCTTTTACAGGCGCAGATAATGGCAACATACATTCTGCCCATTCCCTCCCTTACTTGTCCTTTGATGAGTAAAATAAAGCCTTTCTTTGTGATAACTTATTAAAATTGATATGATTTCTTTACCTTTATAATTAATAACATATTCTTTTTACATTATTGACATTCTCATAATCAATAAAATGTTGTATATTTTATGAATGCCATAAAGTTGTTTGCATAAATATTTTTCATTATCAATAATAAATTAAGAACAACAAATGTAAATTTTGCATTAGAATATTGCAATTAGACATTAACTCTTGATATTTGGACATTCTGTGTATAACTCAATGCATTTTGTTTAATAAAATTCATTGTTTGATGCCTTTTTCATTGTAATTTATTCAAATGGACTGTGCTTATATTAGAGAGTCATTAAAACTTAGTACAAATATTGATACATAGTGCATTTTACAGCTGTATATTTACTTATTGGTAATAATTCTAAAAACTTTTTAGTTGGATTTTGTGAGGTAATAATAATGTAATGTGCTAATAAATGACTGTTTATTGTCATTAATTGGCTGATTTTTTTTGCTGTGGCAATTGTGCATTTTCTGATATTTACACACTAGTATCCAATTGGTTGGTTTCACATCCAATCACACAGGCAATAGGAAATCAAGCCCCCCACCCCAAGACCAGATGTGGTCAGGGTGGTGGCTTGTTTTCCTATCATCTGTGCAATTTGATGTGAAGCCAACCAATTGGATACTAGTGCGTAAATATCAGAAAATGCACAATTGCCACAGCAAAGAAAATCAGCCAATTAATGGTAATAAGCATTAATTTATTAACCCATTACATTATTATCACCTCAAAAATCTGACTAAAAAGCTTACAGAATTATTACCAATAGGTAAATATAAAGGCTTTAAAATGCACTATGTATCAATATTTGTACTAAGCATTAATGGCTCTCTAATATAAACACAGTTCATTTTATAAACTACAATAAAAAAGGCCTAATTTACAATGAGTTTTATTAAACAATATGCATTGAGTTATGCACATAATATCAAAATATCAAGAGTTGATGTCTAATTGCAATATTTTAATGCAATATTTACGTTTATTGTCTTTAATTTATTAATGATGATGAAAAATATGTATGCATTGAAGATAATACTATAAAAACCAGTTTTTTGATGGAATTCAAACAAAATATCAACTATCTATAGCTTGATTAAAAAATTAGAAGTACACCTACAAAAAGTTGTTAAAATAGAAAAAATATCAGGGAAATAGTGACAGGAAAGCTGGGTGACAAGGGCCAGCCACTAATCCATTCAAAAGAAAATGCTATGAACAAACTAGGAAATATTATAGACAAAAAGAATAAAGAAGCATCACTAAATCTCCAGGGAACAATTCTATTGAGTCTGAAGTTCAATGACACAGCCTAAAATTTGTGGGAGTTCTGGCAAGGGGCCAAAGAAAACAACAAGAAAATCAAGCTGATTGAAAGAACTGAAATCTCAACGGAAATAAATACCAATGAAGAGGAAACTAATCAAATGAAAACAGATGAAAACTAAGCACAATCAAGAAGCAGAAGCGCCACAAGAAACAATGAAAATTCAACAAATGAAAATCAAGAGGAAACACAAGTAGCACAGAAAATAAGGAAGATCAAGCCCAGGAAATCAAATGAAGAGCAGCCAACACTCATGAAGTTTGCTGAAGGAGCGCCTGTGGCTGAGGGGGCCACAGGGGAAACAATCAGTAAGTTTTTTATGTTTTACTTATATTTACTTTAGTTATAACTAGGAATGGGGACAAGATTGCTGAAGTGGCGGCCTTCACGCCCAGTTGGTTTTACAGGGGTTACCAATCACTGGTAGCCCCTGTAAAAAAATGAATAAAAATAAAATAAATAAAATAATTCAAATGAACATGAATAATTTTACAAATATTGAAGAAAAAACCAAGGAATATTTACCACCCGCGGGGTGCTTACCGTGGATTAGTATTGCAGATCCTGAATGGATTAGACATCAAGTTATCCACTTAGGGATTGAGCAATGTAACAATTACACAATTGCTTTATCTCAACATGATTTTAATAAGGTTAACTACGTTAAAAATGTCAAAACAGCAGGCTTGACCTGCCAGCAAGGTTCCAATTAAGCAGGTTTGTGACCTGCAACCCTAATTCCCAGTGACTTGGAGCCAAACTAGAAAGTCAACTCAAATTTCCAAATCCAACAATATGAACAAATGATGATCCCTTATGGTGGATACCTCATTTTGGCGCTTGACTAATTACCAGGATCAAGCCACCCCCTTCACCATCCAACTGTATGATCAACACAATCATGTTCCTGTTATCCTTGATTCAAAATGACTATATAATCCCTATCTCTCAATAAAGATTATTATCTATCTTCTAAATATTTTCCCCCTTGTAACTCTGCTAAAACAGCACAGTTACAACAAAAATTTCCATAAAATGAGTTTTTGAAGCGCCTTTTGAATGAACTTCAGGTGCAGGCTTTACTTCCAAGGTTATAAATAGGACAACATAGATATTGCCACTTGCCTTCATAAGGAAAGCCGCGTGAAACCAGTTATTCTCTTGCACGGGACTTTCTACTGTACCTTTTCACTCTCCTCCTTAAAGAAGGTCCTTCTGTCTGTGCCTTCTTTCCCCTGGTGGAAATTCCCCCACCTCCTACTATATAACTGCAGCACTATCATAATAAATACTAGTTTTGTCATTATACCCTTATATTCTTCTTTCTTATCAAAGGCTGTCACTATACCATCTATAGGTATATTAATAAGTGTTAGGATCCTGACTGACTTTTTGTAGAAAATAGCACCCTTTACTGCTACAAATAAGACATTGGCGCTCATGTCTTTCCACATCAACAGTCCCCACCCCTGCAGTTCTTTCAATGAGGAGGGAGGAATGCCCCTGGCCAAGCCTTCCGCCAATGCTTCCCCCTATCACCAGGCGCCAGCCTTCACTGCTGCCAATTCCCATGCTGGGGAAAGAGAAAGCGCTCCCTGTGGCCTTCCCACCCTTAGCCACTTAATACCAGAACATTGACGTCCCCAAGTCATTATTTTTGGTCAACCACTGCCCCTGCAAGCCCCTGCTCCTTTGGAAATGGACGCCAACTCTTCCCCTTCCAAGGACGCCATCTGTAGTACCATCCATGCCATGGACTCTGGTGCTTCTGGCAATGGTGCTTGCTCTGAACATCTAGCTATTCAGCAACTTTCTGCTGAAAACTCCTTGGTTTGCTTCCAGAACCTCTCTCAGGTCAACCCTGACCAACTCTGCTGTGACCTTTGCACCGTTGAGCATATCAAGAACTATTTACAGCAGTTCACCCACCCTGCTGTATGCTACAATCAAATGCACCTGGGTTGCATCCAAAGCCTAGTGCATGACCAGGGGATACTGGTATCCAACCAACAGACGTTCCTCCAGGTCCTTTACTCTGAGCTTGACAACACTTTCACCACTGTTAATCAGTACCTTGCTGAAGTTACCAATGCCCATAATACCATGCTTCACTGATTTGACGCCATTGAAAGGTGAATAGCCAATCTAGTTCCAGTGCATGTGGTACAGACCCTCACCCATCAGTGTGTAGAGGCCAATTGGATTAGTGTGGTTACAACCCACGTACTTGAGACTGGCCCCATGGTTTGAAGCCTGGCTCATGAGGTGGAAGTCTTGGTCTGTTGCCTTGCCACCATTCCCTTGTTCACCCCCACACCTACCGCTATGAACAACTCCCCCTCCAGCCACCTTCTTGGCCATGAAATCCTTGAACTCTTTGATCACCACAAGAAGCTGCAGGCGGAACTGGTCCAACAAAGTGCTGATTGTGTCTTTCTGTTTGATGGCTACCACACTGTATCAGAACTTCAGGATTATCTCAAACTTTGACAATCACATGGCAGAGCTGACAGCCAGACCCAAGCCAGGAAGGACAAGGAAGTGATAGCCTTGCTCCAAGCTGAGCTTGCCACCCATGAGAAGTGCATTGCCTCTCTGGAAGACAACTTGGATATCACCTGTCAAGAGAACAAGGTCTATCAAGATGAGCTGGACAAGCAGCAACTTCTACTGGGCGCCTTCCAGATCCAATTGGATAGGATGGATAGTAAGATTATGGCTTTCAACTTACAGGCTATGTTCCTCAACTCCAAGAGTCACCACAGTTTACAAAGGTCCTCCAGCCCTGAGTTCTATCATAGCTACAAAAGCAATGATGGCCACACTTGGTTGGCCCCCAACACTGTACAAGTACTAGAGCCAGTGTTGGAGTCTGAGGGCAACGTCTTGGCCACTCCTGAAGCTTCTGGGGCTGTTCAGGACAGTGAAGGCAAACACAAAGTGCAGCAAGAGGAGAATTGTTGACGTGCCTCTGAGGCTAGATCTGCTGCCTCTACCCTCAGCTGTTCCCGTCTCACTTGCTCTCCAGTGAGGATCACACCTGCTCCCCTCAACATGGCTCCAACAACTTCAAGCCCGGCAATCTACCCAAGTTTGACCGCAAGAGTGATGTGGCCATGTTCTTACGCCTATACCAGAGCTCCATGCATGGCGCTGACAATGCCATGAGGGACTCCACAATCATCAACTGTCTGGATGCTGAGACCCAAACCATTATCTTGCTGCACCTCCCTGAGAATGGCTGGACTTTTGCCAACATTTCCAGAGCCCTGACGGAAGAATTTGGTAGCCAAGAGGCCCTTCTTGGTCGTAAGATGGACTTTGCTGACACCAAGCTAAAGGTGGGGGAGACCCTAGAAGAATTCACTTCTAGATTCTACCTTGAGGCTCAAACCCTGTCATCTATGAGTGCTGTGCAGTTTATTGATGCGCAGTCAGCACTCCTCAATGCTGTACGTGTCACCCGGGAACTATCTCTGGCTCATAAGTTGGGTATTTACAACACTTGCACAATGCCAGACCTGATTTGCTTCCTAAACACCAAAATGAGGAGTTTGAAGTCCCTCTCCCTGAAGGCTGCCCCTGCCAGCAAGCTTAGTATGGGACCTGTGTGGCTGTGGAGATGCCTAAGCCTTCTGACAAGGTTGGGCCTGCTCCAGTCAACAATGGTCCCCGTACTTGGTTCAAATGTGGTATGGCTGGCCACTTCTCTCGGGAATGTAGGAATCCACGCCAAAAGATCCATCATATAGGCATGGAGGACACTGAGGAGGACTACACCAAGGACGCTGATATTGAGGAGGACAATGAGGATCAGTCAAAAAACTACTAAGCAGCCAGGACAAGGAGAAATCCTTGGCTGCCTTTGTAATTTTGACACCCTCATCTCCCTCATACCGCTGCCCCCCAACAAACCTGCTCAGAGGCCTGCTGCTCTACCATCCTTCAAGGCAAATCCTAATGAGGAACCCTCTCTGATTGACTTTGACTCCCAACCAATACACGAGGATGCTGAATCTGAAGGAGTTCAAAAGGACCTCCTACATTGAGTCCTTACCATTAAAACTCAAACTCATTGAACTACAATTCACCCTGAGGTGGTTACCCCCCCAAATATCTCAGAGAATAGTATCCTCACCTTATGCCAAACAACTGGCTCAACCAGGATTGAAGTTGCCCATGAGGAGGATAACGCTGAACAACTGGCCAAGCTGCTACATACAGTAAACGTCTTGGCACCGCTAGAATCCCTCAAGGAAGCAAACCCAGCTGTAGGAGCTGCCATGGCTATCTTCCTGGAGAAGTTCAAGGGACTGACCGCACACCAGGTATCCAAGATTGTGAAGATCAGAGAAGACCTCCAAGATTGTACCTATATCAACCTGGTAGTGAAAAAAACCCACGTCTGGGCCATACTGGATACTGGTGCTCCTGGGAACATTATATCTTTGCAGCTGGTCAAGAAACTTAAGATGGCACCAGAATTAGCCTATCATGAAGATTTTGGTACTGTTGGGCCACAGACCACTAGAGCAAAAGGAGCCTATTCTTCCCTCCCTCTTTGCTTTGGGAAGCTAATGGTCACTGCTCCTGCAATAGTTCTGTAAAAAAACAGCTACAACATTCTTATTGGGACTAGCTTTATGGTCCAGTCTGGCACTGTGACCACCCATGGAGACTATACGTTTGGGATCTTGGACCACTCCATTCCCATGTTCTACCATGGCAACTGCCCTTCTGACCTGCCCTTACGCTGTCTGCACTACATCAACCTGTAGTAAACAGATGAATAACTGCCAGTTGCCTATACACTGCGTAGTAAGAAGGTCGAGGTGCTACCTCTCTCAATTGGGGAAGCCAAGGGTATCCCATTCTACGCCTCCTGTAATGTGACTATCCCACCTGGCGCCCAGGTGATCCACAATACAGGCCTCTTGCTGGCTCTACCAGCTGGCACTCATAGAGAAATCTTTGGAATCCCTAATGCCTCTAGACATGAACCATGGGTTTCACCAGGCCTCCTCATGCCAAGCAAGAAGGAAGTACTTATACTCTTGGCCAACATGAGTTGTGAAGCTATGGGTGTCTCAAAATACCACCTTCTGGCTTATATACAACTAGAAGAGCATGACAACCTGCAGGAGACTGCCCCCTTTGCGGACTTCTCTGAGTTGGTTCTAACCTGTGAACAACCAATGGTGCTATTGGTCATAAGTTGCAACTCCCTGTATGGCCTCTCTGAAGAGCAAAATGATCAAGACATGGATCTCTTTGATCAGTATAAGGATGTGTTTGTCAAGGATGACTATGAACTGGGCAAAGCTGCAGATGTTGCCCACCATATTGACACCCAAGGCAGTCCACCTATCTGCTCCAGACCTATACAGCATAGTCAAGCCAATCATGCTGTAGTCAACAAGGAGCTTCAGAAACTATTAGGATCTGGCTTACTGGCCCCCAGTAAAAGCGCTTAGGCTTCCCCTCTCCTGATCTTCAAAACAAAGGATGGCAGCAACTGTGTGGTGATTGAATACTTCTGGCTGAATGCTGTTACCAAGAAGGATTCATATCCCCTCCCTTTCATTGACAATAAATTGGACCAACTGGGTGGTGCCAAGCTCTTCAGTGCCATGGATCTCATCAGTGAGTACTGGCAGATTGATCTACCCTCTTTTAATCAAGAGAAATGTGAAATTATCACTGACCAAGGGCTATTCCAACCCACAAGGATGCCCCAAGATCTGTCCAATGCCCCGGCTACCTTCCAGAAAGCTATGGATGTGGTGATGGGTGACCTCAAACTCACCAGCCTCCTGGTCTACCTGGATGACATTAATGTGTTCTCACAAACCTTTAATGATCATCTGCAGCACTTGGAGGAAGACTTTCAGAGATTACTTGCAGCTAATCTCAAGATCAAGCCACACAAGTGTAACTTCTTCAAGGAGCACCTTGAGTTCTTGGGGTTCATTATTAGTCAAGATGGACTCCGCCCTGTACCTCTAAAGGTGGAAGCCATTGAGAAAATGCAGATCCCTGCAAATAAGCGGGACATGTAATTCTTCCTGGGGATGATTAGGTACTACCGTCATTTCATCCCCAACTTTGCATTCCTGGGCAACCCCCTTTTTCAGCTTCTCCAAGCTGATAAGGAATTCTTCTGGAGCCTAGCGTGCCAATATGCCTTCAATGCCCTCAAGGGAACGCTGACTGCAGCTCCTGTACTAGCCTACCCTAACTTTGCCAAGCCATTTGTGGCTCATACAGATGCTATCCTGACTGCAATTGGGGGTGTTCTCTCCCAACTGGACTCTGAAGGACTTGAACATCCTGTTGGATACTGCTTGTGTACAATTATTGTTCACAAGAGGAACTACACTGTCACCAAACGGGAGTGTCTGGCTGGGATATACTCCTATCAACAATTCAGAGTGTATCTCCATGGGGTATATTTCATGGTTGTAACAGAACATGCCTCCCTGCAATGGCTGAAGACCCTCAAGGACCCCAAAGGACGTCTGGCGCTTTGGGCCATTAAACTTCAGGCTTATGACTATAAAATCATTCATTGAGCCGGAGCAGCCCACCAGAATGCTGACTGTCTCTTGCGTCTTTCTACTGTTGCCTTAGTATCCCCCATGGCTGACATTCTCTATGAAAAGCTTATGGATGATACTTCTTTGTGGGGAGAGGAGTTGGTAGAGATACAGATGGCTCTTAAGAAGTAATCTGTTGATACTGTTGCAACATCTTTGATTACTCCCTCTCAGGGAATTCACGCCCCAAGTAAATCACCAAACGGTTCACCAAATGGTTCACCGCCCAGTCAATAAACTGGTGGCACCATTATCAATTAACCATCTATGACAGGGATCATTCAATCCAGGTCCTAAATGGAGCACAACTTTATTAAACCTTGTGACTCAAGAGGAACATTACTCATATAAGCCCCATGACCTCCATGACGTACATGGATGGCATGTGGCTTGTCATGATACTATATCTTATTATATATTAATATCCAATAAAGTATCATTCTCTTCTTAAATCTTCCTCTTATTTTGTTTATTATACTTCCCAGAAGTATAAACTCAACAGTAGTAGCACAGGTAGGTTATCCATACCTACCCAACTCAAAGGAAAAATTCCTCCCAAGAAAAGAACCCAAACAATGGTACTCCCTAATGGCTGGAGAGATTACAAAGTAGGACAAGACGTTTCTGCAGGCCTTGTCATCTACAATAACGTCCTTGTGCCCATCAATCAGTACAGCGCTCACAAAGCCCGCAGACTATTACCCTAAATCACAGCAGAACCTCAACAGCCCAAAATCCTAATATTGTGTTTCAATGCCTGCACACCGCTGAAATTGGCGCCTTTGCTGGACTACGCCGCAAAAACGCCTCCCTTTGGATCAACAGTACACAAAGCAAGTTTGAACAAGTGGTCTACCCTCAAAGACTCTGGGTCAGCGAGATTGCCCTTTGCGTCACAGGAACTGCTTCACGTTTTGTAACCAAATGGCTAGCCCAACACCCTGACCAGAAGGAGAATTGGGAAATGTTCAAGGCCACATTCCTTGAAAAGTTCTCCATGAAGGACTCGGACGTAGTGATCATGACCAAGCTTTGAACCTTCAAAAAGACAGGAACCATCAAAGAGTACATTCTGGCATATGAAGGATTACGCAACCAAGCACCCAACACCATCAACTTTGATGAACCTGAGTTGCGCCTAGACTTCTACAATGGCCTTCCCACACACATTAGATGTCAGTTTGACATGACTCACTGCAAGAACCTCAAAGATGTATTCCTAGAGGGGAAGCGCACAGCTCAGAAGTCTGAAAATCTATTTGCTACCAACAAGCGCAAGGAAAACCCTGCAGCTAAGAGAGAACCTTGTCCCAATAAGCAAAGCAACCAAGCCAACAATACCCATCCTTGAACCAGGAATTGCACTGCACTGCACAAGCTAACCAGGCCACCACCAAAGATGCCAACAAGGAGGGAAAAGCTCAGGGGAGTGCTTAGGCAAGCCGCCCTCCCCCACTTCACAAGACTTGTACAGAGAACAGGATGTGTATTCAATCACCATGATCCAAGTACCCTCCAGCAATCCTCTACTTTTTGCTGCCCAAACTGGAAATAAACTCCTTGTTGGGAATTTTGACCAAGCAATGATGGTAATTATGACAGAGCTTGCGGATATGAACTGCAGTAGCCAAATTATATAAATTGGCAGTATAAATTATATGCATATTGGAATAGTGGTAGTCTGCTGACCTGGGAATTAAATTATCCAATGCTAAGCGCCGCAGCGGCAATTAAACAATACATAATTTGCCGCTGTGGCACTTAAAAATATACACAAGCGCCGCCTAGCAATTGGATTAGGCGCCAAACTACTTTTACGTCAAGCGCCGCCTTGCCAACTGAAAATTATTGCAAGCGCTGCGGCGCCACCTGGCAAATATTACAGGCGCCAAAGCGCCGCTCTACTTTTACATCAAGCGCTGAGGCGCTGGGTTCAATTCCCCTTAATCTCAAATTTCCTAAATTAACTGTATTTCTAAGCAGCCAATGCAAGGACACAAATTAGGCAGGACAAATGGCCTCAAAGAATACCAAACCCCCACACCAGCAAGGACCACCTGTGCTGGGTGAAGCAATTAAATCTCATTGGTTGACGTGTTTGAAACAACCAAACCTAGATCACTAATTACCCAAAATAAGTGTGTGTTGGAGTGACCTAGAAGATATTTCCAACAGCCCAAGAAGACACTCCCCAAGAGGGTATAAATACTTTTTCCCCAATAAAAATAAAAATAATTTTTACTTATAAAAGTGCTTCTGCGTGATCAGAAGCCAACCCTCCAAAGTAATTATTGATTCCTATTCCCATACGCTCTTCTGCCACAATACTAATCATATCCTCACATATGACAGTATCTAAGCCAAGTACCCTGCGCCTTATTACAGAAATGAGTTGCCCCCATACTCCCAGCGCAACAAATGGTGCTCACTACAGGGGGCCCATGTACTTGTCCTTGGAAGAAGACAGTGCACCCACTTCTACTCTGCTCACTGGGTTCCATGAGCGCTATGCTGGCGCCCCCATGGAAACTAGCGGCGTTGAAAGGGATTGCTGGTTCTGTCAAGAAGAGGATTTTATCAACGTAAATGAGCTATCAATCATTCCTGACAGCAAGTGCGCCAAGCTACCAATTGCTTCATTGGATTGACCTATAGAAGTGGAGCGGGCTACCATTATTGATGTAGCCTCAAACCTGATTACTGGTTACCAACTGGCGCATGAACCTGCAAGCGTGGAGTTCTTGCTGTTCCACCGCCACCCAGACGCCCAACAACTAACGGCATCCTTCTGGAGCTTCCTTAACTCAGAAGCGGGAAGCTTGGATCAACTCCCCAATGTCAAACAGGTTAGCAACTGCATCCAGAGCTTTGTTCACCCTGCAATCCATCACCTGTTAGGAGTCCAGGCCTGCCATCACATGGAGGTACAAGATCTGGTGGCCTACTCCAACCATCAACAAGAATACCAGGCAGCCTTGGTCCACTGTCTGGACCTCAGCTTTGCTGAAGTCCAGAACTACGCCCACCAGAATCAAACCCAGCATGCACAAACCTCACAGCGTCTTAACGGCCTCTTAGAGCAGCTAAATACCCAGATTCCCAACATTGTGGGTGAGATAATGGACTTGAGAGAAGTTTTGCAACCTTGGTGTTGAGATGTAACTCACCATATCCTGGCAGTTAAACATCATGTGGAGGATGCCGCCCGTTGCAAAGCAGCCCACCTGGAGGAAATGGACTGCTGCACGTCTGAACTGGAAGATACACAATCCAAACTGGAGGCACTAAACAAGGAGTTCAATGACTTCTTCCAGACCAACCAGTCAGAACTCAGTAGACTTAAAGACCTTACCCATGCTACAGAGGCCAATATTGTTGAACTGAAGGACAACTTTGTGAAATATGATGACCACCTACAAATGTCACTGGAAGAGAAATTGGCCACATTCCATAAGGAGACTGAGGAGGCACTGCTCCTAGCCAGACAGACACCTGCAGCCCAAAGCACCACTATGGGCGTCCCTGAGATGGATGAGATTTGACGTCAACTTGACAGCCTGACCATCTCAAATAACAACACCTTCCGAGAGATCAACAAAGTGAACAAGAGACACAAACAACAACATGCAGCCCTTCAAACCAAGATTTGTGACCTACGCAACGCTGTGCGGGAGGCCAACAAGCATGCTACTACGCAGGAGTTCACCCTAGAAGAATACAGAGAGGGGATGGTGTGTTGTGGCTCCCTTATTGACTGCCTCCACAGAGCCATGAGGGAATTGGAAGCCCAACTGGCTGAAGTCAGATCAGAGGTTCAAGAAGGAAGATGCTGTTGTAGTCAAGCACAATTATCTGCCTTGCAGGTGCCTCACAACGGATCTGGAGAAAGCACCACTCTACGTCAGCCAACTAGCTCTGCCTACAAAGATGATACCATCTCATCCTCCTTGGGACAACAAAGCTTGCTACCTGTATTTGTGGTCCCTCCTACCCCAGAAGAAACCCCTCATCTTAACCGCCCAGAGCCTTCTGCAGGAGCATCACAACAGAACTTCTTTGCGCGCAACCAACAAGACACTCCTCCTCCTCTGAGACGTTAAAACACAGAAGAGAATGCACCCAGGTTCAAACCCATGAACCTCCCCAAGTTTGACCCAAAGGGGAACGTCCATACATTCATCAGGCTCTTCAAAATGTTGATGCATGGGGCTAACAATCAGGACAAGGTAACCACACTCCTGAACCAGCTTGACGCTGCTAGCACCAACCTCATCATACCTCACATGCCGCAGAACAACTGGTCCTACGCCGCAGCTAAACAAGCTTTGCTATACAAATTTGGAAGTATAGCCAGAGTTATGGAACAAAAGAATAAGTTTCTGATGATCCAATTCCAAAAGGACAAATCCATAGCCAAATTTGCAGACCAATTCTACTTGGAGGCACAGGTACTTACTGGCTCTGGATCCCTTACCGTGCATGATGCACACATAGCCCTGCGCTCGGCTGTCAAAACTTACAAGGTATTGTATTGTACCTTGATGCCGGCGTTCCAAGACAACTGTTCTATCAATGGTATGGTGCAATACCTTTGTCAGTGTGGAGATACCTTTGGGCCTCCCAATGCATCAGTTAAGCCTAGACCCTTACCCACTTCTCCTGCCTGTACAGAAGGAAGCAGGCGCTTTGCTCCTAAGGCAGACATGTCCAAGGTTACCTGCCATTGCTGTAATTGAAAGGGGCACTATGCTAACTCCTGCACTTCTAAAACAGGTGTTCATTTACTGCCCTCTCAGGACATTACTACCCAGGGGAAAAGACCAAGTGGAGTAGAGACAGGAATCTCTCACTCCACTACAAATAACCCCACCAATGTCCCCACCGTTCTGCCTGACTGTCCATTGCAAGCTCTGGAAGGGTTGGCAGCACCATCTTACAGTGCTGACCACTCCCCAGATAAGGTGGAGCTATTTGTCCCAGATGTCAGCTACTCAGGTGATGCCCTACATTGCATCATTGTTGAGGACGTCCATGTAGTGCAAATACGCAGTCAAGCAAAGGCCAAAGGCAAAGACCAAGCGGTTGTTTCTAAACCTTATGCCTGCCAAATGCTAGACAAAGCCCCTGATGGAGGTCCTGGCCCTTCTACTGACACCTTGAATCTGAAGGGGGTAAACATTGCCATACCCATGGACACCATGAAAGCTCACCACCCCAAGTTATGTGGCAGCATCCTTGAGTTTCTGTCCATGACAGATGATCTTGATATATACTTAGTAAACAAAATAAGTTCCTCCTACTCTGAATGTACTTATGCAGATATATTTTTGAACAAAATCAAAGTACAAGCCATTATTGACACAGGGGGCCCTATTAATATTATCTCCACATGCCTGGTAAAAAGCTTGGGACTAGCTCCAGACATTGACCACTGGAAGCAATATGGTACTGCTGGACTGACAGTTACCACTGCACAAGGGGCATACAGCACCTTACCCTTGCGTTTTGGCTCTCTTGCAGTATTGGCTCCTGCCATTGTCTTGCCAAATGACAACTATGATATCCTGATTGGCACCTTGTTCATGAGGCAATATGGGGTCAGGACTGATCTAGCTGCTGATACCTTTGAAATCTTAGGCCAGACCATCCCTCTGTATTACTGCCGCAACAAGGATACTGGCACCCACAAGACCATGCCTAGTGTCAATCTGGAATATAAGAACGGAGTGGTACCCATCCAGTATCAGAATTTAAGCCGTAAGGTCAGGCCTCTACCTAACCAACTGGAGGAATACAAAGGGCTACCACTTTGCGTGGATCAAATGTGCTGATTATGAATATAAGGCACAGCAGGTGCAAGGGGAACAACAGCCCTAGCCTGCCAGACCTCCAGGTCCACAGAGGTAGCCCAATTGGCTCCTCCAACCACCAAAGGAGGCAATTCTCCTGCTTGACTTCTTGCTCCATGGATTGGGGCTAATCTGGGCTCTGGAAAGGATTGGTCACCACGGTGGTGGCTGGCGATAACTCCAAGCAAGTGTCATTATTGTGAGCCTGCAAAACGCCACTGTAGAACTATAGATGATGTGCCTCTTTACTTCAAGTAGCCAAACTCTTGGCAATGCTCCTCTGTCATAGACGCCAGGACCCTGGTACTCCTCCAGCAGACAAGAAGATGCTAGAGAAAGCCATGCCTTCGATTCTCCTCTAACCCTCCCTATTTATGGTCAAGAGGGGGGAAATGTGAGGATTAGGCTGATTGACCACAAATAATCAGGTTAATCATTGCATGGTAATCTTAATCAGTTACACGCCGTATTATCACTGATCATCATTATATTAATAGATATGGCAGTTATACACCGTGTAATTGCTAGTTTATTATAATAGATGTAACAATTATATGCCATAATATCATTTGGTTATCACTTAATCAAGTGTTGTTATTATACGCCGTGAAATTTGTTAATTTATTATGATAGATGTAACAATTATACGTCGTATTATCACTGATCATCCCAATCTGTAGTGATTATGTTTGGCATGTTGTTTGCTTTATTATAATTGATGTAACTATTATATGTCATATAAACGTGATAAAATATAGTAAAATCACTGATTACACAGTGTGTAATCACTAAATCATCAATTGTATATCACCTATTCTACCCCTACTGAATGTTGTATCAACTCACCCCACAAAGCTCGATGGACACATATGTTCATATCAAACAAGTGATATACAAATGGCTAAGAAATACCAAGTTTGGATCAGCATTACAGTGTATAATTGGGTTCCTTATTGGTTTGGGTCACATTACACAGCAGATAATCCTCTGAGTCACTAATGATTGAGTCTGCTATTATACAACATATAATCCCTAATTTGACTTGTTGCATTAATAAGCAGAAGGGTTTCCAACCAGAAAAGGATCACTGATTAAGCCCTGCAAATGGAATACCAGAATTCTACCTTCCAATGTAAGAGGGCTGAATAGGGACAATTTCAAGCATCAACTAAATACGGCGTAGTTTCCCAACACAATAACAGGCGTGGGATACAGCCAATTGATAAATGGTTAATTGTGGCTGTGCTCAAGAAGAGTGTAGGCTGTAGGGATAAGTGCCAGAATCGGGTGTTTGACAGCCAGTAGCACATCACGCCAAGGACAGCCAATCAGGATGAGCATAGACAGCAAAGATAGACTCATTGCAAAGGTAGCCACCGAGAACTGTCTGAAAGGACAAGAACAAGGGTTAAGCGGTATATATTGATACAGACGCCTGAAAGGATAACAATAAGTTAATAGTTACACCTGGATAGATTGCAGCCGCTGGCTAGTCAACTCCAGAATAATAAAAGTAATTATATTCAAAGTTCTATTCTATTGTAGTCTGTAGTGCTCTTTGCATAGGATTAGGTAGAGTACATTGGCAAGACTGCAATTCATTCGTAGCTGTGAACATACCAGCAATAACACAAGTTGCTCAACAGTATGGTTCCTTGGGAGTGTCTGGGTAGGTTTACCTACTTCAAGTTTTCCAAGGTACAGGGTTCATGATCAGGGTTGTGGGGATACTCAGTGAAATGCACAGGGCCAAATGGGGCGTTGGGTGGACAGTAGTATTCAAAGGCTTTGGTTTTTTCAACTGATGCTTTGCTATTAATCCCTGAGAATGGTACTGGTACAGGGGATTGCAGATGGAAGAGTATCAAAAATATGCAAGGAATCAGATTGGTGAATAAAGGTTCATAACAACTTTATTTGGTAAGTAGTGGAAAGTAGAAATTTTTTCAGGTGCTTCTGACTTATATACTAACTCACATGCAAGTGCCTCTGGGCATTCTTCTGGTGCCATATCTGTGTGGCAAGGTTTGTCATCTCAGGCTCTGCTGTTTAGTTGTCTGATTCATGGTCATTTTTGGGGTCTTCAGGAACACTTGCTTGGCTTTTTGGTGGCCTTTTTGCCTGACTGGTCATTGGTTCTGATATAGGTTTGGCTTCAGGATCATGGGGGTTTTCCCCAATTTAATCACCATTCTGGGACTGGCTTGACAGGCATTCTTGAGATGAAAGAAATTGATTTCAAAAGGGGGTTCCCAATTGAGAACCCCAACATTAATAGAGGGTGGTTCAACTGTAGGGAGCACTGGGCAGCTAAAATTAGCCTGCCCAGGCCCAGCCAAACCCACTGATGAGGAGCAACTTTTGGGGCCCAGAATGGGCCCTGAAGCTGTTGACAGGGAAGGAACAGGATTCATGAACCTGGGTTTTTGCTTTTCAAAGCAAATCCAGATGCAGAAAACACCCTGCCACTTGCTTGCCCTGCCTGGCAGCACAGCGCGGGTTCAATTCCTGCCTGGGGCTTCAAAAATTGTTAGTTTCCTGTAACAGTGTAGTCCTGAGAATGTTACAATTTCTGCTAAGCTTAGGGCGTTAAAATATAATACCAAGTTAGGTATTTTAGTTAGGCCAAGATTAGAGGGGAATTCAGGACTCTTGTGTACTGAGGTATGTTGCACTGTTTGGCTGGCATGCTGGATATTTTTGAATTTAGTGAATCCTGTGTGGATGTCCTGGCCTTTTTGTGTATTGTCTCCAGCCAGTGGGGGAGTGCCATCTGATGAGTTATTTTCTTTGAAGGAATTTTTTAAGCTGCATAGGTGTGGATAACCTGCCTGTGCTACTCTGTCAAGTATATACTTCTTAGAAGTATAGCAAATACATAAAGGGGAATAGAATAAAAAAGTATGATACTTTATTTGATATGAGCTTAGAGTATTATATAGTATCATGAAACCTCATACTGTCCATGTACATCATGGCAGTCACAAGGTTTGTTCAAGTAGTACTCTGCTTAGGACTTGAAAGGTTTGATCCCTTTAATAGATGGACAATTGATAAGAATGACACCAACTTAATGATTAGTCTGGAAATCACGTGGAAATTACGTTTCCAAGAGAGATTAATCAAAGATGCTGCAAAAATTGTGAAAAGTTTGGCAATTGTTAACAGAGAGGGAAAGGAGAGCTGATACTACTAAAGGATTAGTAGGATATGTTTAAGTTGGGTGATTATAAAACTTATATTTCAAATAGGGCAACAGACTTTTAAAAACAACAACTTATTTCTGAAATAACTAAGAAATTGATTATAAGGTGTTGCAAACCAAGTTTTCCTCCTTACCTGCCAATGTATCTAACAACACACAGGGGCGCTCAATGAGCTGCCCCTTGACATATCTAAAAATACAAACAAATCTGATAGCAATATCAAATTGTGGGCACTTTCTCCTAATTAGGAGTGCTGCCAATTTGACTTGCTGATCCCTGCACAAGTTATTCCTTGGCTTCAAACCTTACATGGAACATGCCACTGTGCCACCCCCTGTGGCCTTGTGGCTTTCCCTATGGTATATTAGCTCAAATAGGCCTTGATGACAGTACAGCAGTTTACAAACCTGTTGAGATAAACATATATTATCTAGTTTTAAAATGGCTGAATCTCAGTCTAAAAACAAAATCAAAAATCAAGGAATTTATATTAAATTATAATAGATTTTGATCCACTTTGATTTTGTTTTTATAGTGAGTTCATGTGTTCTAAACCTGAATAATATATGTTGTTTATCTCAACAGGTTTGAAAACTACCGTGGATATTATCGAACTATTGTTATCCTTTATATTGATCTGCTGTCTCACTTAACCAAATACTGAACTCTTTAATTGGTTCAGTTGCAACATATGAGAGTAAATATAGAATGATAGTAATTGAAACTTTGGAGCTGCTATTACTCTCTCCATACAACTCATTATAATTGGTTCTTAGCTATATAAATTAGATAAAAAGGTTTTAAGTAAAACCACAATAATTGGCAAAATATGTTTATTTTTATCATTGGAATAGTTTGCACATCCAAAATTTCTTCACAAAAATATACAATATGTTAATTTAAGAACATTTAAGATTATGGGTTAAGTAGTACCAAAACAGTTAGCAGGTTTTAAAATTCCAAACTGATGCCCTAGCCTAACCTAAATGTTTCCAATGACACATTTGGTGCCTGGTATAGTAAAGATATAGATGCATCTATATATTTTACCTTTTTGATCAAGTTTAAATTTAACTCAGACTTAAATCCAAATCATTCAAAATCAAACAAAATTTGATATTATAAAAACAAGACAAGCCTGTTCCTAAAGTGTCATGTATATACTTCCTGGGAAGTATATTAAACAAGATAAAGGGAAAAATTAAGAAGAGGAGGATACTTTATTTGATATTAATATAGGATATTAAGTATAGTATCATGGGAAGCCACATAACGTCCATGTATTATATGTAGGTCCTGGGGCTCAGTCTGAGTAATGTTCCTCTTAAGTCACAAGGCTTAATCAAGTTGTGTTCCTTTTAGGATCTGGATGTTTTATCCCTGTCACTGATGGTCAAATGATAGTAGTACCACCAACTTAATGATTATTTGGTGAACCCCTCAGTGATTTATTTGGTGAACTACTCTGGGGCGTTAATTCCCCAAGAGGGAGTAATCAAAGATGTTGCAACACCTCCCCTGGGGTGCTAGAAGGCAGAGCCTTGGAAATTTTCTTGAGAGAGTCAGGGATGTGTGCTTGGTACTGATCCAGTTTGGCATTACGGACGGGGAGTCTGGAGTTGTGTTGGGCTGCTCTTGCTTTGCATAGGCAGTAGTCAGTCATGGTGCATACAATTGAGTTTGGTTCTTGCGCCAATCCCTTTGATAATTTAGGTGTTGTTGGGCTTGACTTCCATGACAATGCCTGGTCCACATAGCCCTGGGTCCAACTTATGCTGATTATGGTTGACAACCCAGATTTTTTCTGCAACCTGGAATCTTTCCTGTTGTAGTGGAATTGCCTATCTTTTGATCCTCTTTTGCTTCATGTCTTCCTGACCCTCTCTAGCACAGCGTATGTTGGGGTTAATGTCATCTGGTACCCTTTTTGCAGAGGTAACTGTGGTCCTGTGGTTGTACTAACAAGGGCGGGCTTCTGCTCATAGATAAGCTCATACAGGCTTTTACCTGTGTTACAGTTGACTTGTGTTCTGCATACCATGAGTGCTGTTGGCAGCATGTCAACCCAGGCTTTTGGATTGTTAGCAGATAACTTACAGTGGGCTTCCACTAGTGAGCCAATTTAATTGTTCTGATTGTCCATTTGCTGTAGGTGAGTACAGGCTGGTAATGATATGTTTTACTCTGTTTTTGGCAAGGTAAATATTGGTGTCAATAGCCTTGAGTTTGATTCCTCCATCTGTGATCAGGAGGTTGGGGTTTCCAAACTTAGCTATGATTTCTTTTTCAATAAATTGTCTTATGTCATTGCCTTTGTGTTCTTTTGTAGCTTGGGCTACGGGCCATCTGGTGGCATAGTTGATAGCTGTTATGATGTGCTTTTTGCCTTTGTTCTTGCCAGAAATTGGCCCCACAATATCCAGTGACCACACCTTGAAGGGTTGTGTGATGGATACTGGTACTACTGACTTGGGCAGTGTCTTGGTTCAGGCGTACTCTTCACAGACTTTGCACTGTTTTAATACTTCTTGGATATCATATAACATGTTGGGTCACCAGTACTGTTTCTTGTTATATTTGTGCAAGTTTCTACTGCAGGTGTATCCTAAGTCTCTTTGATATCAGAAGATTGTGTCAATCTTTTGTGTTGACGGGATTTAAGGTGTGGTGTTACCATTTGGAAGTATTTGGTGCAGAGTACCATATACATTTTTGAACAGGTGTTTGTTCTTGAGGAATTTCTCTTGGATGATCATTAGTGTATCAGGTGAGAACCCCTATTAGAGATTCCCCATTATTAACAATGGTCAGTTGGGGTCTCCATCAGTGCATAGGAGATTTTTACGGTATAGCCTTGATAGGGTGTCTTCAGTAAGCATTTCTTTGCCTAGTTTGTATTCAATTATCATGGGGTACCTCTGTATGAGACTCATCCACTTGGCTTTTCTTCTTGAAAAATGTTGTTGTGTCTTGAAGAACACTAGTGAATTGTGATTGGTGAAGACTTTGAATTTTTGGGCTTCTTCCAGATAGCATCACCATTTCAAGAAGCAATGTACAATGGCTACCAATTCTTTGTCGTATATGGGGAACTTTTGTTTGCTGTTGGATAGTTTTCTTGACTTGTACACCACAGGGATGAAATCCTTTTCTGCTGTCTGGATACAGAGTACTCCTCCTATGGCGCAGTCAGACGCATTGGTTTCCAACTCGGATACCCCTTCATGGATTGGGTATTGGAGGATGGGGGCAGTGACCATTTGTTCTTTTAGTTGGCAGAAATGCTGATCTTGTAGGGGTGTCCACACAAATTTGATTGTATTGCCTGTAATGGCTGACAAGGGCGCCGTCAGGGCACCCCATTCAGGTATGAACCTTCTAACATAGGTTACCATGCCTAGGAAGATACAGAGCTTGCTTTTGTTCCTGAGGGCTGGCATTTTGGTTATAGTGCATATCTTATCTGGGTCTTGTTTTATCCCGTCCTTGCTGACAATGTGGCCAAGGAATGGGAGTTCAGACAAGAAGCAGTTGCACTTTGATGGCTTGACAATGAGTTGTTTTCCTTGAGGGTGAAGAGGACCAAACAGACGTCTTCCCAATGTTGTTTTAAGTTTGGGCTGTAGATAATTATATTGTCCAGGTAGATGATTGCTTGTTTCCCAATGTGTTCTTTAAAACCTTGTCATGAAAGACACAAAGGTACTAGGGGCATTTGTCATGCCAAAGTTGAGGACAACACACTTAAGAGATTGGTATTTGGTTCTGAATGCAGTTTTTTGGATGTCTTCAGGTTTCACGCAAATTTGGTGGTAACCTGCTGTCAGATCAATTTT